>JALMQS010000081.1:0-148845 GCA_024734495.1 Forficula auricularia
AGACTACTGCTGGTTGAAGCTATTGGAGTCTGCTGAATCTTAAGTCTGGACCAAGAGAGAATGGAAAAGATATGATCCATTTAGCTATAATCCAACGTCATTATTGCGTTTAGCCCGCATGACACTTGGATGGTCGAAAATGACGTTGGATTATAGCTAAATGGATCATATCTTTTCCATTCTCTCTTGGTCCAGAATTAAGACTCAGCAGACTCCAATAGCTTCAACCAGCAGTAGTCTCGCGATATATATCTTGTTTAAAAAGCGCGATCAAAACAATTCTCGTTAATATGTTAATTATTCTTTAATATATTAATGAGAAAATTATAAATTTATTTAACATCATTATTTCAAGTTAGAAATATATAAGTTCAGATATTATTTTCACTTAATATTTGACAAAAATCACCTGCATTCGATTCGCGATTGAATCAAATATAGGAAATATATTTTCTTTATTGGGCCGCGCAGGAGGGGGCCTCCTCTTACAGAAAAGAGTTACAAGTTTGGTAAATATATGGAATTTTACAGTAAAGTTAAAATTTCATAGGGCGGGTCATTAACTGATTTGGGTAAAATACCCTTGTCACTAGGTTTGATTTTTTTCTTCTTCTTTACATTGTTTAATTGTGACCCGCCCTATATGTCCTACTAATTTTTTTTTTTTTTTTTACTTTATTTTTTTTATTTAATGTCACCGGGAACAAAGCCCATTTAGACAGCACATAAGTAGAGTGTTAGTAGGGTTTGAGGGAGCCGAGTTTTCAGCCGGTAGAAATTTTTATTTGCCAGCCAGGATCGAACCCCGGACCTCCACTCCAACATCGTCATAATCGATCGATGCCGAAGCGAGGCCAGTGCGTTAGCTGACTGAGCTACCCGACTCCCCGTCCTACTACTAAAGGTGTAAAAATTTAATAGAGAACCCCCTCATCACCCTATAAGTTATGTCTTTTATAGTCTTTTGGGTTATACCCAGGGCGATGAGAGATGCCACCGCTTTATTTCACCACACTCCTTTCCATGAGAGTGTGATGGCCTCGACTCTTACGGAGCCCGCCCCGACGCCAAGATAGATTATATATATAGGTCAGACTTAAGAATGTACCATCGTAGGTAGCTAGTCATTCAACCTAGCCTGGGACACAATTTTGACTTTTCTAATCCAAAAATTTTAGATAAAGAACCGAATTTAGAAAAAAATATTAATTTTAGAAATGATCGAAATTTTAATAACAAAAATCAATTAATAAAAATGGATTGTTTTTGTAGTATTTATCAAAACGTGTGATCTTTGCATTTAGTCCGTGGGGGAGGTATGTACCTATCGATGTATGTAGTACACGTTAACCTTTTTTTCGTTGACAATTTTTTACCCACTGATTGAAATAAAAATGAAAACATACCATTACTTTAACAAAATGAAGCGATGATTAGTTTTTAGTATATATCGGCCCAAAAACATTAGTAGATACATTATTTCAGGACTTTTTTAATTATATCTAAATAGCTTGAATACGGCTCAACCGATTTTGATCAAATTTGATATTTTATTTAGGGATATTGAGGACCCCAAAAAAGGTGATTTAGAATTTTTAGTAAAGTTGGATTTTAAAGTAGGTACTTTGAGTGAGCAAGTATTTGAACCCGAGTACCAAAATGCTGGGTTTAATTCCGAAGAGAAATCAATCCTAATGACATCTAATAAAACTCATCCCTATCACCTCGGATTCAGTAGTTAGAAATCTCTTGTTTTCTTTAAAAATATTAACTCTGCTACTATCGGAAATTTGAACTTTAATATTCTTTGAGAACGGTCTTGATAAAGTCATATCACATCTTATACATTCAAAAGAAAAAAAATATTTATTTTATTAAATTTTTAATTTAAAATATGAAATATTTAAAAAAACAATATTATTTATTAGTTTGATCGAAATTGATTAAAATACAAAGAAATCCTTTAGACATCCTTTGTAATGTACTTACATATTTCCAGTTTTCCATTAAATTTCCAAAACTTTTTTCTAATTGAAAAAAAAATCATCCTTTTATGAAATTTTCAATTATATTAGCAAAAATAAAATCTCTAAAAAAAAAAATTAAAGTTATATTTTTTCATCGTAAATCAACCATAATCCAAAGCCTAGAGCTTTTGTGTATATATGTATAGTATATTTGCACTTTTAATCAAATTAAAAAATATATATATTATTTTATGAAATGAAATGAAAAAAACGGGTAGTTGATCTAAAAGTTTTATTTGAGTTTATTTATTTTCAAAAGCTAATAATACAGGGTGGGGCATAAAGATCTCCACATTTTGAAGAGGTCAATAAAAAATTGAAAAAAACTGAATATATTTTTGAAAAGAACATAAAATATATATTTTTTTAATGTGTTTTAAACATTATATCAGACGAAAAAAAGGGGGGGGGGGGGTCCAAAATGAACATTCTAGCCCTTTCGACCAAACTCTACCAAATTTGGTATACATATTCTGTGGACCCCCAGAAGCCTAGAAATGCAAAAACTAAGCACTCAAAATGGGGGGAGGGTCAAAAATGAAAATTCTAGCCCTTTCGACCAAACTATGTATACAAAATTTGGTTTGACTTTGGTCAAAAGGGCTAGAATTTTCATTTTTGACCCCTACCCTTTTGTCTGATAATGTTTAAAATACATTTAAAAAGAATTTATTTTATGTTCTTTTCAAAAATATATTCAGTTTTTTTCTAGTTAAATTTTTTCATTTTTTATACATCTTCAAAATGTGGTAGATCTTTATGCCCCACCCTGTATATTATAGATATAGAAGACGAAGGATTTCCACTAATTAGCTAGTAATTACCTAATAAAATTATCTATTTTGTTGAGTAATGGAAATAAAATTGAAAAATGGATCATGTAAAGCCTAGGGCCTTGTGTAAGCTATAAATAGGCCTTAAAAGAAATTTTAAAAAACCTGCGTAAATAAAACAATACTTCAATTAGTATCTGACTAAATAAGTATTGTTAGCGAGGCAATAGAAAAAAAATTAGGGTGTGTGCTTAAGACCATGCGACAGGAGTGATAACTTATATGGCATATAATATTATACATTAACTCCAAAAAAATAATTAAAAGTTTAGTTAAAAAACTAATGTTTAAAATAGAATATTAATCTAAATTAATAATAAAATAAAATTATTTATTTATTTTCCGACAATGATTGAACAGCTCAATCCCATTCACTGCCCAAAAAATATAAATGTTATGGTGTAGCGCCATCTGGGGCTTGAACACAGAGCCCACCAGTGACGTTTGGCAACCGTTACACGTCAATCCCATTTACTGACAAGTAAAATAAAAAGTGTGCAAGGCGCGCCAAAAGAAGTTATCACTTCAAAAATCTTAACAATGAAAGTATTGTTTTCAATAGTATTGAATAAAACCAACGCTAGTAAAGATCCTATTTTCGATAAGAGATTGGATTAATAGTAAAATATAATAAAAGAGACGCTGGGCGTCGCGACGCTGTTTTTTTTTAAATTTATTTTGAGTGGTGTTTATAGCTTACCCAAGGCCCTATAAAATTATTTTTTAAAAGAATTGTATATATTTCCATTTTTCAAATAAAAGACCAGATTCCAAACTTTATTATATTATACATATCTACGTGGTTTCTTTCAGTCAAAATTCCATTAATTTTAATAGCATCAAGAACAACCGAAACATGAACTCTTAAAATTAATAACTTTTGTTTTATTTTATTCAAATTACTTTAAATTTATCGTTAAATTAGCACATGTACTTACTTACCTATCTTTACTTTTTATGGGAAAATTTTACTACGTATATAAAACACAGTTGAATAAATTAATCATAAATAAAAAACGGGGGGTGAAATCTCTAGGTTTTCCCCATTTCAAATGTTAGATCATAGTTTGAGAAACTATTGATTTTTTTCCCCCAGCACGCTATAAGAGTCGACTCGTCCACCCACCCACCCACACTGCTATCGTAAAATGTAATTCTCTTAAAGCACGTGGTTTCCAACAAGTAGGAATAGATAAAGCTCTTTCCTCTCCTTTGTATCTCAAAACTTCACTTAAATGAAATATTCATTAAATAAATATCGGTCGTAGTATTACTGATACGTAGAATACGTCAGAGTTTGTGAATGTCAAATCAAATATCACAGATATATATAAATAAAACTTAATATTAATTTAAATAATAATTATTTTCTTTAAGTGCCATAACAGGTCTCCCTGACGTTTTGGCACCTCTCCACATATACCTGTGCTGAGTGTGTTTAGCTCTTTTACACAGATATACGGGACCTACTTTTTAACGCCGCGCCGGCACCGAACGGCTAGTATGGAGAGGTTGACTAGGCAATTATACTCTTAGTAGTTTGCCATTATTCCAAAGAGGAGGTGACTGCAAATATCTGCCGAGACTCAGTCTCGAACCAGCATACTTCAGGACAGCGGCCCGACACTCTGACCACTGACCCACAGTCGCCTCTAAATAATAATTATAATATTTCAAAATAATATCTACTAAATAACACTGATAAACAAAAATTTCTCCCCGTAAACCTAACAATTGATTCCAGTAAAGTTTTATACTCTGATTATCATGCAATTTCCAGATTTTTTACAACACGTCAGAATTTGAAATATTATCGGTCAAAATGACGAAAAGGCCGTTTTGACCTATTTTCGAGTCCCTTTAAATATTAAAAAGCAATATTTGAAATAAAAATATTTTGTTGAAGTAATAGAAAACAGCTTTCTCTTTGATTTTCAAATCAGCACTTGTTTTTAGCTAAATAAGAACTCGAGTTATAGCTAACAAACTAAATCTATGTGATTATAAAGGATAATAAACATAGATAAAAACATAAGGTTTTTAAGTAAAAAGCTATAATTTAATATGTAAAATATGCATGATTTTATAGAAATTCTTAATTTGATATGAAGAAGTCTGATTTTAATCTAGTTCTTTCACAAATGAAAAAATTCAAGAGAGAAGTCTTCGAAACTTGGAATATAAGTCATTAAAAGCATAATTAATACACTGGTAAAATTTGAAGACGATTAGATGGATTGGGAAAGGGTGGGAAAATGATCATTATTTTATTTTTTTTCATTGTAATACTTTCACCATCTTGATAAAAAATTAATATTTGTTAGAATAATATATTCGGAGTAACTTAAAAAAAAAATTGAAATTATTTACCTCGTAGTTTAGATAAAAAATAAAAAAAAACATATTTTTAGTGGATGGGATATAAGAACAATCGCTTGGAAACGATCCATTCATAAAGAGGATATAGTAGTGTCAGAAGTACAGTCACGTTAAAAAACATAACCTAAAATTTTAGCACCGTTCATATGTATAGAGTGGTTAAGAGGCTAAAACTTTTTGTGTGGATTGTCAAGAAAGAACTACCTTAATTTTTAAAATCCTGAATTTGATATGGAAAAGTCGGAATTTGAAGTTAAAAACCGCTTTTAAATAAAGAAAAAAATTACAGGCACTTAATAAATGAAAGGTCCAAAATGCATAAGATAGGTAATGGATATTCTACCCTTTTAAGGAATCCCTTTTCCTTTTTCCTTTCCCTTCCCATCGCTTATATCTCTTTTCCTTTATAAGTTCGAGTCTAAATAAATCATCTCTCTTTCTCTTTCTACTTGGTTTGCTTATAAGATCAAGTTATTTCCAGCGAATGCTTCAACACCAGCTTGAAATTATAGATGGCGACTCTCTCTCTATGTACTACATATATGTATATAGTGAAAGCAAATTTAACCAAGCTTATCGCTGCATGTCTATGTATATGTCGAGCTGGCTGCTGTGGACAGCACAGATGTTGCTAAAATTACACAGGATTCCTTCCTTCCTCCTCCGATAACTAGAAACAAGACAGATAGACAGATATGCCATCCATTCCACTCGTCATACATACCTATATATATCAACAAACAGCCAACAACATACTCATCAAAATAGAAGGAAACCGAATTTGATTTAAATATTCACAAATATTAAACGAATGACTTTCTACTTTTAAGTGCATTTTGAAATAATAGTTTTTTTTTAAGTGAAAACTTCTATAGGCTTGGTAGGGCAAATTGGAGTGAATATCACGAAAAGTGAAACGCTTCCTCATCTCCGACTCCAGAAGAGAAGAAAAGCTATTTAATATAGATTAATTCTAAATAAAACTTTTATGTGTTGTATTTTAAATTAATCTAGCAATGGAAGTTGCTGGACTTTTTTATTTTGCCATAGGCCAATGGTCTTTAAACGTTTATCTTTTTATTAGGCGTTGTAAGATTAGAAAATTAACGAAGGCAAGAGGGTTTGTGAGTTTTACTCGACGTTTCGGCTCTCCTTTTGGAGCCATTTTCAAGAGAGGGGGTGGGTGGTCTACGTGGTCTTAACCCTGTAGTCCAAGGTTCGTTTTGGAGGGTGTCTTCCGAGTGAATTTCTTCAGTCGGAAGGTTGAGTAGATTTGGATATTTAGGAAGTTTTGGGTGTTTTGTGGTTGAGGGTGTATTAATTACATTATGGTGGCTGACGTCTCCATTCACTCGGAAGACACCCTCCAAAACGAACCTTGGACTACAAGGTTAAGACCACGTAGACCACCCACCCCTCTCTTGAAAATGGCTCCAAAAGGAGAGCCGAAACGTCGAGTAAAACTCTCAAACCCACGCGGAGAAACCCGAAAAACCTCTAATGACATAGAACCTATCCGCGGAAGCCTCACTGAACATATATATATATATGAAAATGAGTGTTCTTGAATCTCTCTCTTTTCGACTCAATGATTCTGCTGTTATATCAAAAAGTCATATCGTCGGCTTAGAGTGTAACCCTATTTTTTATCATATATGACATATTAATACCATTCGAAAGATAAAGAGATGCAGCATCGTCCAAGTAAAACTGCTAATTAAAATTACGATACTAAGTTATACAAAAAAAAAATGTGAAAAATTGTTTCTTTCTATAACAACCATAAATTTTCTTAGTTTTTTCTCTGCCCTGTAAAATTCCCTTGTTGTGAGTTAGCAGGTTTACATTCTAAGGCGACGATATATAGATTTATTTTACTTTCACCTATCCTTTGAAACTAAAACATATTTTTTGCCAAAAATGCTAAATTTTGCACTTTTCTCGGCATACGCGATTTTTCGACTTACGCGAAAACGTTCGGAACCAATTAATCGCGTAATTCGACAACTTACTGTATATGTAAGATTAGGTTAGATAAGTTTGGGATGCTGTCTAAAAGAGCACCCTTCATTTTTTGAAATTTTATTTTAATTTTTGTTTTGTTTTTTTGTTTTTTTTGTTTTTGAAAATTTCATCATTTTCGTTATTTTTCATATTTAACATTATATTTTTTATGATAATGAAAATACTCTAAATGTTTGAAATTTTAGGGATGCGCCACATCCACAGTATCCAAGGCAACGAAATGTAAAAACAAACACTTTTCAGTGGTTAAGAAAAACTTTTGTTTTCATCTAAATTAACCCTAAATACTTTATTTTGTTTTTAATATATAACTTGAGTTCTATGACCTGATAACATACAAAAATTTGAGAGCATATGTAGCTAACAAATACAAGTGTTTTTCTTGAATTAAATTTTTTTAGTAATTTTGACATACGATATAACAATGACGATTTATTGTTTGAAAACAGCATAAAAAGTGTTTTATTTATATCGGGAGTCACGACACTCAGGAAAAATATTTAATAATAATCCCACACATATATCTACGTATCTGGGATTTCCTAGGGCTCACCTCTAGAAATGTCACTGGGCACACTCTTTGAGAACCACTGTGTTAAAAGTTCAATGATTTTTTTGGCTTTTCGGCCTTTTTAGCCATCAGCCAATTCACGATACTATTATTTAAATTTATTTGCAGGAAATTTTCTCTGGAGAGAGACGGACTGGTAGAAATTTTAAATGAAAGTAATGGAAGGCAGCATATCACATATGATGATTCTTTCCTCCTTCTTTAGATTTTCAAATGGTCAATGGTCATGAAGAAGGAGGGAATAATCCTCCGAAACGTCGGTTTGAAAGGAAAGTAGGAAAGAATCCAATAAATTACACCTTATTTGGATATGTGTTAATTTTTTCTTTCTTCACTACCCCTGGGCTGCCTTCCATTACTTTCAGCATTTATTTAAATTTTGCCTTCTATCTAGGGACCAGATTTTAGCCAGTTGCCGGGTGTCGGATTAGAACCCGGGTCCACTTGATTAGCAGGTGGACGCGCAAAAGCGGTCCTATGTAATGGCGGAGGTACTCTGGGTGAATAGTAGTTTCGAGTCTTAATTAATATCTCTATGACACCGGTCACATGATCCAAAACAATGCTAATTAGAATTTATTTTTTCACATTATTAATAGTTCAGTTGTTTATTAGCAGGCTTGTATGCTATCCTCTCGGCCAACCCGACCCTAAAAGTTCAAAAAAAATATTTTTTATAAATCCAAACTTTTAGATTAAAAATGCTTAATTGATTTCTGAATCCACCCACTTTTTATAAACAAAACCTCAAATATTAGAAGACAAGGTAAGAAGGCCTCCCTTGAGGGGGTGAAAAGCAGTCGGAAAAAAAAAAGATTTGTACTTGGCATAGAAAAGGAAAAAAGAGTTGGAATGATAGGGGCGGCGTTTTTTCTTCTGTCTTCTGGTTGTTTGAGAGAGTTGAAAAATACCAGGGTGGGCTAGAGTCATTTGGAACGGTTGGAAACCCTCGGACAATCCCCAGCATTCGAAATTAAGTGAGAATCGGGAATTCTTGCTTTTTTTAACCATCCCATTTCCATTCCTTTGTTTTTGATCTTTTCTTTTTTATGAAACACAAGTCGATTATTCAAAAGAGCGGAATTTTAATATCTAGACATTAGACATATATTTATTTGCCCAGGCTATTGTAATACTAAAAAATTTTTAAGAAAAAAATAAAAACCGACTTCAAAAAATTAAATGCAACAAATATAAAATACACTAAAAGGTATAAAATAATTATTATCTTATTTAGTTACAACTAAACGACGAAATATTAACACGAAATTACTTTTTAAAGTCGGTGCCAAACAAACTATACCTATAAGCGAGCGTACCCGCCAAACGTACTAAGTAAGATCCGTCGAGTGCGATTCATAAAAAAGGTATATGTTTGGCACCAACTTCAAAAAGTAATTTCGTGTTAATATTTCGTCGTTTAGTTGTAACTAAATAAGATAATAATTATTTTATACCTTTTAGTGTATTTTTATATTTGTTGCATTTAATTTTTGAAGTCGGTTTTTATTTTTTTCTTAAAAATTTTTATTTTTCTCTTTTTAGTGATGTTATTAATAGTGATTATATCGTCAGAACTTGACCAAATTAATATGACACCATCCCTAAGACACCCCCTTTCGGATAAAAAAAGAACCATCGAAATCGGTTCATAAACAAAGAGGTTAGGTCTAAACAAACCTAATAAAAAAAGGTCTAATACCTATGAAAAAAATCGAAAAAAAATGGGACCAATCGGAAGCTAGACTGGACCCAATGCAAAAAAAATTTTCAAAATCGGTTGACAATTGGCAGAGATATGAGGTAACATAGGCACAAAAAAAAAAAAAAAAAAAAAAAATTCAATCGAATAGAGAACCTCCTCCTTTTTTGAAGTCGGTTAAAAATGGAAAGCAAAGGCGGTCATCTTGTATATTACGAACAATGCACTGCACAACCCCTTTCAAAAGAATACGGAAATATAGAAAACTAGAAAAATAGAATATCTATATCTATCAATACTTATTATAATCGGCTTGCGCGACGACGCTGACGTAAGTTTTTTTATAATTTTAAAACCTTTAATTACTTCATTACAAATAAAATTTATTAAAATTAGGAAATTTAAATTATTATTTTAAAGAATATGGCAAAAAGGTTTTTTATTTCATTAATTGTTTCCTCTTATTAAAAACAATGGTTAAAAAGATTATCGTAAGCTTAATGGAGTTCGGGACAGCTTATCTATCTGGTTGATCTTAGAAAAAATCTTTTGTATTTCTGCATAGTGACAACGTCTGCCTACTACATTTTTTAATAAAGAAAAATCGTTAAGAATGAGGGTTTTTTTTAACCGACTTCAAAAAAGGAGGAGGTTCTCTATTCGATTGAATTTTTTTTTTTTTTTTTTTTTTTTTGTGCCTATGTTACCTCATATCTCCGCCAATTGTCAACCGATTTTGAAAAATTTTTTTTGCATCGGGTCCAGTCTAGCTTCCGATTGGTCCCATTTTTTTTTCGATTTTTTTTCATAGGTACTAGACCTTTTAATTAGGTTTGTTTAGGCTTGCTTCGACCTAACCTCCTTTGTTTACCTCAATCCGATTTCGACTGGTTCTTCCTTTATCCGAAAGGGGTGTCTTAGGGATGGTGTCATATTACTTCTGGTCAGTGTTCTCATGATATCACCAACCATTCATGACATCACTAAAAAAGAAAATAAAACTTTAAGACACAATAAAAATCGACTTCAAAAATTAAGCAACACAATACCAAAAATACATTCAAAAGGTATAACAATAATTGTATCTTATTTAGTTACAACTAAACGACGAAATATTAACAACGAAAATTACTTTTTTGATGAGTTGGTTTATAGCATATACCTTACATGAAATCATGCACTCGACGTGATCTTTACTTAGTGCGATTGGCGGGTACGCTGCGCTTATAGGCATAGTTTGTTTGGCACCGGCTTCAAAAGTAATTTCGTGTTAATATTTCGTCGTTTAGTTGTAACTAAATAAGACAATAAATTATTTTATGCCTATACAGTTGACATTTTTATATTTGTTGCAAAACTTAATTTTTGCAGTCGGTTATTATTTATTTTCTTAAAAAATTTTTTATTTATTTAATGTCACCGGGAACAAAGACCATTTAGACAGCACATAAGTAGAGTGTTAGTAGGGTTAGTGAGGGAGCCAAGCTTTCAGCAGGTAGACATTTTTATTTGCCAGCCAGGATCGAACCCCGGACCGCCACTCCAACATCGTCATAATCGATCGATGCTGAAGTAAGGCCAGCGCGTTAGCTGACTGATGCTACACGACTCCCCAATAATGAGGTTAATTTGGAATAAAAATCTATGTTTTGATAATATTAATAAAAAGAATATTAATATAATGATGCTAGACCGGTTTTATTATATTTTAAACAATTTTCGATGCTCCTTTACTCGGTCTTTTAAATTCTCTTAAGATGGACAGTGAGTATATGTTATTTATTGTAAGAGGTATTTTCATGGCAAAAATTGCCACCATTGTAAACCAAAATAAAAATACCTCTTATAATAAATAACAATTTATTTATTCATTTACTCACTGTCCATCTTAAGAGAATTTAAAAGACCGAGTAAAAGAGCATCGGAAATTGTTTAAAATAAAAAGAACATTTGAGATAAATTTTTTTCTCATTATAAAAACATTTATTTAACACAAAAACGATTTCAAGAAATAGAGTTGGAATTCTACACTAGGGCTTTTGTTATATTCTGTTGGCTGCAAATAACTTTTTATTTCATTTACATTTATGAATAGCTAATTAACTGGAGTGCCAAATCTATTGAAAAATGTATCATTCAATTCATAAAATTTGACTTATTGATCTATATAAATTTGTTGAAAATGGTATTATTTGTATAGAAGTTATAGGCCTATTAAAAGCTCGGTCCATTTACATCCATATTAAAAGGACAATAATTTATTTCTCGGTAATGGGACAGATAATCAACTTCAAATTTCGGGAATAAATATTTAGTACATCAATGATTCGATGGTAAAAATTTGAAAATTTTCTTATAAAAATGATAAACAGTCCCGAACCCCCTTAAGACCAAGGACAGTAGATAGTGGGAAGTAATCTCCGATGTCGAAGCCTCAAATTCTATGAAAACTTTATTTAGTCTAATTCAATTGTTTCAATAAATTTATATATTTATTATTAAAATTATTATTTCAAAACCCATTGCGGAGTTTAGGGGGGGGGGTAACCCCCTGGCCAGGAAGATGTCAACCGAAGGCGGCCTTCGCAGCTGGTGAAGTTAATAATACATCAAATTTACAACCTTATTTAATATCAGATTTTTGTTAATTTATTTACATTGGTTTGTAATGTAAAATAGTGGATTATGTCCTTATAAAAACGTATTTTAAATTTCTCAATTATTCCCTTATTTGTTTGACTTTTCTTCGAAAAATCAATTTTGATATTGAATTTCCAATACATGTCTATATAAGCTTTTGGTTTCCATTGATCAAGATCCGAAATGCTTTGTGAATTTAAAAAAGTCTAGTTTTATTTTTCGCCAAAGAAAAAGTCACGTTTGCCTTTTTCCTAAACCCTCCCTTCCTCCCTGCAGACTCTTAAGGTCTCTTGTGTTTGCCAGCTATTGTTTAGATACGAATTCCAATTGGCAAATAAACGTCTACGCTAAGTGTTTGCAGACATTTTAGCCTCTTTCTTTTTAATTGAGAAAATTTAAAAACATATTTTCAAAAAATAATACTCATCAACCAAAGTGCTCACCAGTAAATCTAACATTGAACCTAATTTTTTATTTTAACCTATTTTTAACCGACTTCAAAAAAGGAGGAGGTTCTCTATTCGACTGATTTTTTTTTTTTTGTGCCTATGTTACCTCATATCTCCGCCAATTGTGAGCAGATTTTGAAATTTTTTTTGCATTGGGTTCAGTCTACGTTCCGATTGGTCCCATTTTTTTTTCATAGGTATTAGACCTTTTTTTAACCAACTTCAAAAAGAGGGAGGTTCTCTATTCGAGTGTATTTTTTTTGTGCCTATGTTACCTCATATCTCCGCCAATTGTGAACCGATTTTGAAAAAAAATTTGCATTGGGTTCAGTCTACTTTCCGATTGGTGCCATTTTTTTTCATAGGTATTAGACCTTTTTTGTTAGGTTTGTTCAGGCCTAACTTCTTTGTTTATTAACCGATTTCGATGATTCTTTTTTTATTGGAAAGGGGTTATCTTAGGGATGGTGCCATATTAATTTGGTCAAGTTCTGATGATATGATCACTATTAATAACATCACTAAAAAGAGAAAAATAAAAATAATTTTTAAGAAAAAATAAAACCGACTTCAAAAAAATTAAATGCAACAAATAAAATACACTAAAAGGTATAAAATAATTATTATCTTATTTAGTTACAAGTAAACTACGAAATATTAACATGAAATTACTTTTTGAAGACGGTGCCAAACATACCTTTTATGAATCGCACTCGACGGATACTTACTTAGTACGTTTGGTGGGTACGCTCGCTTGTAGGTATGGTTTGTTTGGCACCGACTTCAAAAAGTAATTTCATGTTAATATTTAGTAGTTTACTTGTAACTAAATAAGATAATAATTATTTTATACCTTTTAGTGTATTTTATTTGTTGCATTTAATTTTTTTGAAGTCGGTTTTATTTTTTCTTAAAAATTATTTTTATAGATATGTAATAGCAATTTATCAATATATATAATCAAAATATTTAGTTTTCTTAAAAGGAAAAACTTTCTTTTTCATTTATTATTTAAATTATTTTTAGCTTAATTAGAACTCGATTTATAGCTAAAAAATTAAGTTACATTTCGATAGATACCTAAAACTCCAAAACTACAACCTTTTCAATACGCTCAAAAAACTAAATAAGACTATTTGTTTTTATTGCATACTTAATTGATAACAACATCTACAAATTTAAAAAAATTAAGTTATCTCGTATACTGATAGGTGGGTAGCAAGCCCTCAGTTATCATTCGAGCAAAAAACATGAAATAGTGTAGTTTTGGGGTTTAGGTATCGATTTTTAAAGTTATACTTCTTTTGGCACGTTAGGGGAAAAGCTTAGAGTAAAATTGTAACATGCGAGCTCACACTGTGCAAATTGCAAATTTCAAGATTTATCCTCTTTAGATTTCGAGCTATAATGCTATGTCAAACGAACAAACAGACATTGTTAGGAACTAATAGGGGTTGGTTTTACTTTTGAAACCAACCCTGGTGTAAATTACCATGATTATATATTGCTAAATATCTATAAAACTTAGAACAGACAAAATTTTTGAAAACCTTGTTCCAGAACTGATTTTTTTGCTTATAAAAATAAGCAACTCTTCTACTTGAATGAAAATGTTTGATAAAAATTAGCAATTTATAGAAAAATATATGATTTAAAGAAAACCGTGTTTGGTGTGGTCCTAATATATTTATTTTAATGAAATGGCCTAAAATAAAAAGTCTAAATAAAACATTTTTTAATCGACTTCAAAACAGGAGGAAGTTCTCAATTCGACTGATTTTTTTTTTGTCTATGTTACCTCATATCTTCGCCAATTGTGAACCAATTTTGATGATTTTTTTTGCATTGGATTCAGTCTAGTTTCCGATTGTTTTTTTTTCATTGGTATTGGACCTTTTTTGTTAGGTTTGTTCAGGCCTAACTTCTTTGTTTATGAACCGATTTTAATGATTCTTATTTCATTGGAAAGAGGGTACCTTAGGGGTGGTACCATATTAATTTGGTCAAGTTCTGAAGATATGATCAATGACGAAATAACGTAAATCTCCAATTCTTATGACCAAATAATCGAAATTATAATAAATAAAATTCTTTATAAAAAAATCTTAAAACATTCATTTAAAACCCGCAAACGTTTCGAGAGAATTTCTATATTTATGAATTGAATTTTATTATCATTTTATAATTCATTCGCCCGACGCTTTCTCTTACGAGATGCATGCAAGGTATTATATAAAGTCACTATTAATAACATCACTAAAAAGAGAAAAATAAAAATGATTTTTATAAAAAAAATAAAACCGACTTCAAAAAAATTACATATATACATTTATGAAACGCACTCGACGGATCTTACTTAGTACGCTCGCTTATATAGTTTGTTTGGCACCGACTTCAAAAAGGGATTTCATGTTAATATTTCGTCGTTTAGTTGTAACAAAATAAAATAATTATTTTATACCTTTTAGTGTAATTTATTTGAATTTTAAGTTATTATTTTAATTTTTATTTTCACCTTTTTCTACGATACTGGGCCCTTAGCCATTTCATTAAAATAAATTCATATGATTATTTAATAAAAAAATATATGGTAGATATATATAAATCTGTAATAAATAGAATTAATCTAGAATGCCTGCAAGTAAATCCATTTGGGAATTCATTCATTTTAAAATAAAATATATTCTCTAATTTATACCCATCCATTTCGCTGATCAGAATGACACATTGAAATAATAAATAATTCAATTATTATCTATAATGGTATACTTTTTGTTCAATTTACAATAATTATTCATTTTTTTTTGAAAAATATATTACTTAATATATATAAATAAAAAAAAAAAAAAAAAAAAACGTTTATAAATGGGAATGTTTAATGGATCGCATTAATAAATTTTCAATTCAATAAAAATTGAGATAAATGTAAATAATTATTGGTCGACGAAAGAAATAATATAAATTTATTAGATGAAGTGATGATGTGGGTGTATATGTATGGGGGGGGGGCGGTCAGAATATACTTAAGTGCAGGGGTGTCTAAAAGGCGACCTAGGGCTATAATGAATGAGACCAGACATAAAATCGTAAGCTTCCTTAAAACATTGATATTCTTATTAGTCCAAGTGCTGGTGACACATTTTGACTACGGATTTGACTCATCTAGCAATAATGCATAATAGTACCGTTTATGATAGTTGTACAGGGAATGGCCAGTCTGGCTGGCTGTAGCAGGTGGACCAGGCACTGCAGATGGTGAGAGCGAGGTAAAAAATATGTGTTAAAAAATATTTTTGACCACAATGATTATAAAATTATAATTTATAGTCAATTATAAACATAATATATTCACCCCAGTCCATTCGAGTGATTAAAATTTCAGCGTGTATCAAAAATAATCTTTTAGGGGTAGTCTGGTTCCACGTCCTATCACTCAAATGTACTGGGGTGAATATATTATGTTTATAATCTATATAATATAAAATTAAGGTTTTGTCTGTACATTGCACCAAATCACGCCACATTTTGGTTGCACACGTTTCAAGCAAAGTTATGAACGAAAACACCCTCAACAAAATTCCTGTCTGTATGTATGTCTGTTTCAGTGGTTTCCGAAAAGTTGCTCACGATTCACGTAAAAACGGCTGAAGGGATTATTATGAAATTTCATATTTACTAGTACATCAGATATCTTCTAACTTACGTTTTTAGCTATATAACGTTTTGATATTTTGACCCCAGAAAGGGGTTTGGGGGGGGGGCGCACGATGAAAATTATCAAATAACTCCTAGACTATTAACCCTACAGCAAATTTTACGATAAACAAAGTTGTAGGGGATGTGATTTCTGACAACTTTTGTTTAAAAACATTTCCCCAAAAAACCTCCCAAAGAGGGGGGGAGGGTGAAAAAATGTAAATTCTTGCTCCTGGAACAAACTCAACCAAATTTTGTATACATAATCTCTGGGCCTCTAGAGAGCTAGAAATGCAAAAACTAACCACCCAAAATGGGGGGGGGGTCAAAAAATGAAAATTCTTTCTCTTGGGCCAAACTCAACCAAATTTTGTATACATAATCTGTGGGTCACTAGAAGGCTAGAAATGCAAAAACTGGGTGCGGAGGTGGAATGGGGGTGGGGTGACGAGTTAGGCGGAGTAGGGTGGGGGTGCAGGGGGTGGTTCGGGGTGGAGTCCAGGGGGCATAGCGGGGGTGAGGTCCAGGGAGCTAGGAGGGGGTGTGGTGCGCAGGGTTGGAGGGTCCGGGGTGGATGGGGTTCGGGGTCCCAGGTGGGTGGGGTGCGGGTGGTGGTGTGGAGGCGGGGGTTGGGAACGGGTGCATGGAGCAGGGGGAGGGGGTGCTGGAGGGGTTTTGGGGGACGGGGTGTTGGGCCGAGGGGGGTTAGTGAGTTAGGGTGCGGAAGGGAGTGTTGGGGTGGTGGGGTGGGGGCGGGAGTTGGGCATGGTGCGGGGGGTGGGGGTGCTCGGTGGGTTTCGGGAGGTGTGGTGGGTGGTAGTGGGGGGTGAGGGTGGGGTTCGAGAGCTGGGGTCTAGGGGGCGTGCCCCTAGTCTAGCAAGAGGGCCGCCGAAGGCGGGCCTTGCAGCTAGTTGACTATAAATTATAATTTTTATAATTTCATTGTGGGTCAAAAATATTTTTTAACACATATTTTTGACTTCACTCTCACCATGCGCAGTACCTGGTCCACCTGCTACAGCCAGCCAGACTGTCCATTCCCTGTACAACCATCAGAGACGGGACTATTATGCATTATTGCTAGTTGAGTCAAATCCGTCGTCAAAATGTGTCACCAGCTCTTGGACTATATGTACTATATATTATTATTATTTATCTTTGAAAATTTAAATTGATGTGGTGAGATTTCGAGCTTAATTCCACAATACACGACGGTTACTCGTTATTATGTACCTAGCTCAGTAAGTTTTTGCTTTAGTTAAAAGCGATATAATTAATACTGAGGTAAAAATTTTGATTTTGATTTACAGTCAGAATTAAATAAAATATATTTTTTTAGTTCCGGCCATCGATGTGAACAAAGTTTAGAACTTAATTGCAATTAAAAATAATATTAATATTCACGAGTTTGGTTCGGTGACTCTTGTAAATCCTGAAGGATGGACGATCCTCCGAATTTTCGGATTTTTTAAGAGGATGGTATTCATCTATTCGGAATTTGTGATTTTCATTATCTTTGAGCTTTAATAGAAAACTACCTTAATTAATTAAATTTTCTATTCAATTAGTTAATAAAAGGAAATAAAAAAAATAAAAAAATATGTGTGGGTCTCATCCCCAAAAGCTCACGAGAGAAATGAAACTTCTTTAGCCATATATATTATTGAAATAATTTAAATTTCCTAATTTTAATAAATTTTATTTGTCATGAAATAAATATATAAATATTTACTTTAATTAAGATAAAACCAATCAAATTAAAATTACTCAAAAATGAGACCCTGGCAGATGGATTTGTCAAACTAAAACCCCTAAATCTGTGATTTTCATCGAAATCGTTAGAACCGTTTTCAAGAAACCCATTTTATATACAAGAATTGCTCATTTAATAGTAGGTATAAGATTTTCAAAATCGAATTAAAATCCTACGTATTTATGCTTGATTATTAACTATATTTCAAATATTACATCTATTATTTACTTCTATATTAATTTGAAGAGATGTAGGTATGTAGTTTTGATTATATAATATCTCTTACTGTGTACCTATACTAATTTTAATAATAAAAATTAAGGAATATAAATGCTTTGTAATGGTACAGCCACCAAACACCTATTTGGTTATTTATTATCAATTGTTACATCTATTTATTATTTTTAATTGAAGTATGTCTTCCACATGCTATGCCGTATGCCATTTTCGGTTATTTTTTTTTTTTTTAATGCAATCGAATGCAAGAAGGGGTGTACCAGTAGAGATGCAGCCCCTATGGATCTCGAAAGACCCTTGCATTACCGAAGAGAAGGGAAAGTTGATTAAGTGAGAGGGTGTAGACGTAGGTGTCTATGCACTCCGGTTTTGAAGGTTTGAAGATTATAAGTGCTGGGAAAGATGGAGGCTGGGAGAGAGTTCCAGTTCCTTGAAGTCATGGGGATATATGAATTGGCGAATGAAGTGGTCCGGCACTTTTCTAATTTGACCGCGAAAGAATGTTGGGAGTCGGCAAAACGCGTGCTAAGTGCAAAGCATGCTTTGGGGGGAATTATTGATTTTATCTCATCAGAGCACCTGCCGTGATATTTGTCATAGCCAGGATACCAGGCTTGTTTGAAGCCAGGATACCAGGCTTGTTTGAAGCAAGGATACCAGGCTTGTTTGAAGCCAGGATACCAGGCTTGTTTGAAGCAAGGATACCAGGCTTGTTTGAAGCAAGGATACCAGGCTTGTTTGAAGCCGGGATACCATGCTTGTTTGGAGCCAGGATACCAGGCTACCAGACCGGTAGTGGATAAATATTATTATTGTACCTTATTTACTAAGTTTTTTTAACTACATAGTATATGCGGCCGGTGATAATTACTTTCCTACAAATGTCGCCTACGGAATCCATAAGAAAGAACACCAAGGGGTTTATTTATTGGATGAATGAAAACGCACATTCATCAAAATTTTGATTTTTAACAAGTTGCTTATTTTTTGTTCTTTTGTTGTATTTATTCTATAGAAAGTTTCGGGTGGGAAACTTTGAACGTCACAAGTGCGATATATTGTTCCCTGGTTTTGAAATTAAGAATAGAATTTTACAATGAAAGTGGAGAGAAAGAACCTCGATACAATACATTTCTAATGCAAGAAAATACCAAAGTTTACAAGAATCTTGAAGTTTTTTTTTTCATAAAATAAATGAACGAATGTGTTCTCTATTTGATGGAAATAGAATAATATTTGTATAATGGAATTTGATAAAATGACACCCACGCTAGGATAATATGAAAAGATACACAATTTCCGAATAAAACACTTTAATTGGAATGGAGTTTTAAATATTTTTTTAAAAGAACCGAAGTTTCAGAGATACGTTCTTTTTTCTCCAGGGTTTATAAAAGGTTCAATGGGAATTTAATATTTATCAGTCTTTCTCCAAAAAATACTTTTAATAATTTTTTTTTATAAAAATTATAAAATTTATTTATTTAAGGTCTTGATTTCTTTGATTTTAGTAGAATATTTTTATAGTGCATTATCAGAGGGATCGTCCCCCTAGGAGTTGAACCCAGGTACTAACACATTGTCTGGGCAAAACACCTTTGACATGCAATATATTAATGTATAGCAAAATTTTCACTAGTATTAAAACCGAAAGGCGCAAATAAAAATTATGCTAACCAGAAAAATGTTTCAGTGAATAGACCATTGTTTAATTTAATTAAAGCCAAAAATATGTATCTCTTTTTGAAAATAAGATGGAATTTTTTCAAAAATACAACTCGTGGTAACAACCGATTATTTATAAAAAGATTTTAATTTTTAAGGTCTCGATTTCTTTGATATTAGTAGAATATTTTTAATTTTGCATTATCAGAGGGGTCGTCCCCTAGGAGTTGAGCCCAGGTACTAAGACACTGACCGGTCATGTTAGTTCGAACCTTATTTTTGTTTGGCTGGCTACATAGTCCGTTTAGCCAATGGGGGCGTAGTATGATTCATTTTATCATAGGCTAGTAGTTTTAGTGAGGGGGACGGGTTTTCACCGGTTAAATTTTTATTCTGCCGCGAGCAAGGCCTGAACTTGGGCCTTCCGCTCCAACATATCGCCATATATACGATGCAGAAGCGGTAGCTCTAGCGTGCGCCGTTACCAGTCTCCCCATGATAACATTAATAACATTTAATCATTTAAATGATACTATTTGGGGAATAATCAATAAATTGAAACTCACCGTTTTCATAAAATAAGCAGAAAGTAGAAATAGTAGAAGCAACAACACTTACCTGAAACAAAAAGAAAAGAAATTATATTGGGATTGAAATTAAAGTAAAAAGAAAATGGAAACGTTTTGTACAAAACGTTTCGTCGACTTTGCTGACTTCTTCAGGGCTTCAAATAGTCACGTCACACATTTGTCTAAATTTTCTTTTTATCTTCGTTACCATTGAAGACCATCAGAAACATAAATTTCAAAAAATATTTGGCACATTCACATAAACAATTTTTCCTTCTATTCTTTATATTAATAATTACACTAGACAAAACAGAAAATTGTTTATGTGAATGTGCAAATATTTTTTGAAATTTGTGTTTCTGATGGTCTTCAATGGTAACGAAGATAAAAAGAAAATTTAGACGAATGTGTGGCATGACTATTTGGTAAAAATTGATACATGTTTGTTCTGAGATTATAATGTACTTTTGTAACTTGATATTATTAATAATGTTCTTATAATTGTAGAAGCCATGAAGAAGTCGGCAAAATCGACGAAACGTTGGCTGATAAATAAAAAAATCACACATAAAAACTTATCCTTATTTTCCTATTATAATCTTTCAAATTATGTACAAGTAAGGTGTTTGTTTAATAACAAATTGATAAGGGCCGTTTCCAGGACTGCAGGTTGCCGACCACAGTCCTAAACCAATGAACTAAGAAAACTTATTAATAACGATTTACTTTTAAAAACATTTTTAATATTTTTAAAGGAGAAAAAAACAAATTTAAGTTGTTTTTTTTTTTTGAACAATTTGTTAGTCAAATGAAAAGACAACAAGAAAATTATTCCAAGTCACTTGAAAATAAAAAAAAAAAAAAAAAAAACAAAAAAAAAACTTTTTCAATTCACTGTCAAGTAGAAGTGTGAAAGTTTCCAAGAGGTTTTTGGATTTTTACTGATTGCAAGGATTATTATTTTTTTATTAATGTTTTAAAAGAAAGTTTTTTAAGAGGGCTTGCAATTGAAGAGCTAGTAGGATATTTGGACTAAGACTCTATGGTCTAAAGCAGGCCTAGCCAACTCGCGGCAGTCGGCGTCCTTACATATATGAAGAATTGTGTTTGTTTTTTTTTTTTTTAAATAATCAGGTCTCTTAATAAATCAACACCGCGAGTGTCTAGGCAAAACAAAACCTTTTCAAACTAAAGTTCGTTCTGGTGTATGTATATCCAATGTCGAGTATAGTGATTAGATTTCAGGCTACTTAACTTAAGAAATAAAAAATGACTTTTTTAATTATTTTAAGGTTTTGTTATGATAAAAAATAAACAGGTAGTTTTTCCAATTTTATTTAATTAATTAATTGTTTATTTATTATATTTTAAAACCCACTAATAATTCATTACAAATAATATTGTTTATAAAAATTATAAATTTATTTGTGGGAGATAGAAATTGAATGGAATATGGAATTCGAATAATTATCGGAAAAGAGGTTTTTTTATTTAATTAGTTTTTTCCTCTTATTAAAAACAAGGGCTAAAAGATGATCAAGGACACTCGATGGTGGAGAAGTAATCTCCGGAATCGAAGCTCAAAAACAATGTATGCATAAATTCATGTAAAATAATTGGTTTAATAAAATTTATAAAAAAAAAATTATTTGTGGGAGATAGAAATTGAATGGAATATGGAATTGGAATAATTATCGGAAAAGAGGTTTTTTTTTATTTAATTAGTTTTTTCCTCTTATTAAAAACAAGGGCTAAAAAGATGATCAAGGACAGTCGATGGTGGAGAAGTAATCTCCGGAGTCGAAGCTAAAATACAATGTATACATTAATTCATGTAAAATAATTGGTTTAATAAATTTAAAATTTATTTGATTTTAAATTGAAAGGTTTTTATAGTCACAAACTAATAAAATACATAAATAAATATTATTATTTATTTTATTAATTCCCTATTAATTATAATAAAATAAAATTATTGTCTTTTATTAGTTTGTGACTATAAAAACCTTTCAATTTAAAAATAATTTCAAAATTAAAGTCACTTAAGTTCTGGAAGAATTTTATAATAAATAAATTAAATCAAAAAATAAATTTTGAATAATTAAAATATAAGGAAAGTATCTACCCTAGTAGCACAATGTTTCAAACTATATAATAACTATATTGGGCCTATATAGATCTTGAGAATATATTATATCCCTATATAGTTTACTATATAGTTTGAAACATTGTGCTACTAGGGTAGATACTTAGTCCTAAAAAAGTTTTAACTTTTTCAACCGATTTCATTTTTGAATTATAGTATATATCAGGGGTGGCCACTAACCTTAACTTTGGAAGCCGCAAAATTATAAAACTGTTTCAAACCGAGCCACATTGTTTGGAAATTAATTAATGGTTTATTAAAAAAAAGACACCTTTTTTTTATTTTATAAAATATAAATGAAGTAACATATATTTTTTGCTCTACTTACTTATAACATTACAAATTACAAATTAATTTAATTTTTGTATTATTGTTTTATTAATTTAATTATTATACAGGGTGGGCCATAAAAATCTACCACATTTTGAAGGGATATAAAAAATGAAAAAATTTAACTAGAAAAAAACTAAATATATTTTTGAAAAGAAAATAAATGAATTTTTTTTAAAAGTATTTTGAGAGGGGGGGGGGAGGCCAAAAAAAATCTAGCCCTTTTGAACAAACTCAACCAAATTTTGTATACATATTCTGTGGGCCCCAAAAAGGCTAGAAATGCAAAAACTAACCAAATTTTGTATACATAGTTTGGTCGAAAAGGCTAGAATTTTCATTTTTGATCCTCCGTCCTTTTTGGGTGGTTAGTTTTTGCATTTCTAGCCTTCTGAGAGTCCACAGAATATGTATACAAAATTTGGTTGATTTTGGTCGAAAGGGCTAGAATTTTCATTTTTGACCCCCCACCCATTTTGGTGATTAGTTTTTGCATTTCTGGCCTTTTTGGGGCCCATAGAATATGTATACAAAATTTGGTTGAGTTTGGTCGAAAGGGCTAGAATTTTCATTTTTGACCGCCCCCCCCCCCCCCTTTTTGTCTGATATAATGTTTAAAATACATTAAAAAATTTTATTTTATGTTCTTTTCAAAAATATATTCAGTTTCTTTTTAGTTAAATTTTTTCATTTTTTTATACCTCTTTAAAATGTGGTAGATCTTTATGCCCCCCTGTAATTTTTAAAATCAGTATTATTCAAGAGGGTTCAAGAGCCGCACGTGATTGACTGAAGAGCCGCATGCGGCTCGCGAGCCATGTTGTGGCCACCTCTGGTATATATTATATCTAATGAAATTTAAAATATTTATTTAGCTGGATATAAATCAATTTTTGAGAAATCAATATTTTTCTACCTGAATGTGTAGAATATGCGTGTGACTAGTTGCTTCTTTTTAAGGAGGTTATCGAAACAAACTTTTTTAAAGCTGCTGTATCTTCAGAAGAGCAGAAAGTCAAATCAAGTTATTAGATATTTATTATTCAGTTCAAGTGTACATTTGTATCAAAATAACTCAATTTATAAATTCTAATTCAATTAGTATTCCCGTCAAAAACAAGATGGCAAGTTGGTATGTCATAGAAAATTCACAAATATATTACCTTACATGAATAATATCACATTTATGAAATTAATTTCACCGAATATAGGAACAAATATCTAATTAGAATATGTGTGTATTATACGGATTATTATATCGAGGGTGGAATCATGAAAATGCTCATTAAAATGGAGGAAAACGATGTCGTCTTTGCTTTGATTTAATTATTATTTAAAGGGGAGTCAGGATTATAATAAATAAATTAACCGAGAACATCAACACACATCTACATCTAAAATAGAATCTCTGCTGTTAATATTTTTAAATTCTTACTATTTGATATTTTGAAATAATTTATTGATGGTTTTTCGTATTAAATAAATATGTATAATTAATTGTTTTATAAAACAATACCAAAACGCTTATATCCAAAAGTTTCGAAGAAATTCTCCCTTTATCAATGGTAATTTGGAAATATAGTTGCTTTAAAAAGGAATTATAAAACTAACAGCTGCAAAGCCCGCCTTCGGGGAGCTTCTTGCTGGCTCTCGGCGCGCGAACCGTCGCTCAACATCACTCCGCTAGATAGAGTCCAATTCTTGTGAACGACTGTCCTTGTGGAACATTTCAGAACGTTCCCAAAGTTTCTAGAGGCTTCCAGAAAGTCTACGGTAGATAGACTATACAGGGGACGGAGCCATAAGTGGGCGGAACCGGACAAACCAAGTGAGTCCTTACTGCTTTATTATAAAGTATTGATATACAAATGAATATTTTGAAGATAATAAATGAAACACATTGGATTGAATGTCTTGAGATGAAATTTTCTTGAATAAAAATAAAATATATATATATTTATTAGAAGATGGACGGACTAGTAGAAATTTTAATTGAGAAGTGATGGAAAGGCAGCCCAAGGATAGTGGAAAAAAATTATCTTCAATAAAATAGATTTATTGGTCAGTCATTTTTTCTTACTCAAAAACGAACGTTTCGGACCATTTTCCCTCAATGACCCCTTTTAAACACTGAAGAATGAGCGAAAATCCTCCAAAACATTGGTTTTTGAGTGAGAAAAACTGTTCAATAAATCTATTTTTTTTCCAAGATAATTTTTTTTTCACTATCGTCTTGGACTGCTTCACAATATAAATATTTATTTGGGAATTGATGGAAGACAGCCCAAGGATAATGGAAAAATACAATTCCGAATATAATTCCATTTATTGGAAAGTCATTTGTCTTCTTAAAAACTGACGTTTCGGAGGATCTTTCTTCCTTCTTCAGGGTTTAAAAGATTTAAGAAGATACATACATCACTTAAAAGGTTTATCCGAATAAAATATTATTCATTCACAAAATGCATGTCGTTTTTAAACCAAACAATTCACTCTCATTTATTTTAAACATAGATTAATATATCGCTTTTAAGTCACACACAACCTTAAATTAAAGAAAATGAAAGCTTAAATTCATAGAGAGGTAGATCTTAATTTAATAGGGTTGGCAAATATTTCAGAAATTTTGGTTAAGAAATGAAAAAAATGTCTTGTTTAAATTATTTTATTGATATTTTAAGCCTTTGTTATGATAAAAGAATAAACAAGTAGTTTTTCCAATTTTATTTAATTAAATAGGTTGTCCTCTGTTTGATGCAAATAAACATAAACACATATATATCAAAAATATATAAATGTATGTTATATTTTATTTGTTATTATTTATTTGTTTGAGACTATAGTTTCGAAGGCTTGGCCTTCATCATCGGTCTTTTTTAATTATAAATATTGTTTTTCATGGGGTCAGTATTGAATGAATATTGAAAATTTTTTGATCTTTACTTAGCCGAGAGCCAGTTAAAATTAAAAAACAATTTTCAGGATACATTCCTTTTAAACATATGTATCCCTTTTATAACAAAGGACAGACGAATAATGGAGGGGGGGGTTCCTTTTTACACCTTTTTTTTCTTTTTATTTATCTAAATCGTTTGTTATGAAAGTACATTTTAAGTAAGTTGCTATTTGATAATTCAATTTTGCTGTTCAAACAAAGGTCTGAATTTTTATTGAATGATTTCAAAATTTCTAAAGATTCAACTGCGCTTATTAATTTTGGGTTTCTTTCTGCTTTAATTAATCTAATTCCCGTGCCTTCCGGAAAAGGGTGATTGTTTGAATTTAAATGTTCAGCTAATGAATTCACTTTTTTCTGATTTCTAAAATTCCTGAAATGTTCGATCAATCGAATTTTTAAATTCCGTTCTGTTTTACCTACGTAACGCGTCACAATCCTTACCCCTTCTTTTTATAATTTATTTGTATCAATTAGAGGACAACCTCTTTGTGTCTCTTTATGAATTTTCAAATAACTGAGTAAAATATGCGTGTGATTAGTTTCCTATCTGTAAGATGGTTATCTGAACATTAAAAAAAGTTATAAATATTAAAATTTAACATAGTATAAATTTAAAAGCATGTGTGAAATGATGAAACTTAGCAATGGAATATGATAACCTCAAAAGCCTTCAAAAATTTAAAATTCCAACCCCTTACCCGATGAAGCCGAGTTAAGGAGGTCATAAAAGGCTTAAGTTTTGGAACATACATTGGGTAATAAATCAATTTCTTAATTGGAATGATTAAATGGTATCATGTGATTAGCCTTTATGGTGTACGAATGGGTCAGTGAGGGTGGGTCGCAGGTTTCCTTCCGGCAGGGGAACCCCCGGCCTGCATGTCTCCAACGACACGGATCGATTCTTCTACCATCAAAACAATCCGAGCCGAAAATGTGACCCGATACCAGCCAGGCAACTACCATACTTCTCTGAGGGGGTGTGCATCACACTCAAACGAATCCATCAAATATATAAATAATTACATAGTGTACACGTGTACAAATAATTCATTTGCCTGCCGATCAAAATCCAATGCTAATATTGGAAATCCACTTTTCGGTTCAAATATATAGTATAGTAGTTAACGGGATGGATATATTTAGAATCTAAAGCACACTGCGTTGGTAGCAATCCGTTTGCTGTGATTGGTGCTATTACTGTATGAGTGACGGGGAGAATATAAACGCTTAAGTATAAATTTTATTATTTATTTTAATTTAGTTATTTTAGGTTTATTGGTATAATTATGTATAGGTTAATTTTTAATTTTATATTTAATGTTATATATATGTTGAAGTAAAAGCCCGTTTTTAATAAGAAGGGTTCTTACTAGTTTCACTGAATATCTTTGTGTCACTAGAATTTACTAATGTTGTTGAGTTTGGTCCAAATGTCTAGAATCTTCTTTTTGACCTTTCGTCTAATTTAATGTTTATTTTCAAAAGATTCTAAGCGAATTAGAAGGAGAATTGTATAGAATGTAATTTTTGACATTTTCGTTTAAAAACTTTTGAAAATAAACACCCAAAATGAGGCGGAAGGTCAAAAATGAAGATTTTAGACCTTTGGACCAAACTCAACCAACATCAGTAAATTCTAGATGCCACAAAGGTATTCAGTGAAAAGTGTTTTAACTAGTAACAACCCGTTCTTACTAAAAAAAAGGGTTTTTACTGCAACTGGTACATATACTATATCTACTAGGATGGCTAATCTATGGCGAATGGGCCAAACGTGGCGCATTGGAAGTTTACACATGGTGCATTTCATCAAAAAATTTCTCAACTACCTAAAGCCCAAAAATTGCTGATTCTTTGGTTCTATATGCTTTCATTACAAAGGTAGAAAATGTTTTGAGTTGTATGGCGCAAATGAAGTTGTATGTGAAAAAATTGTATTTCGTTGCTCAATAATTTTTTATATTGAATTTTTGGACCATTTTTGAAGAAGTTATGAGGGAAAAACCGGAAATTCGATATCTTTTAAACAGGTGATCAAAAAAGGGGCGACTGTGGGTCAGTGGGTAGAGTGTTGAGTCGCTGACTCGGAGATCGATGGTTCGAGACCGAGTCTCGGCAGATAGATATTTGCAGTCGCCTCCTCTTGGAAAGTAATGGCAACCTACAAAGAGTATAATTGCCAAGTGACCTCTCCAAATTAGCCGTTCGGAACCGTCGTTAAAAAGTAGGTCCCGTATATCTGTGTAAAACAACTAAACACACTCAGCACTGTATATGTGGAGAGGCGCCGACACCCGTTTCGGATATGCCACTCGAAGAAGAAGAAGATCAAAAAAGTTCAAAATTTACCAAGAAGAGTTTTTTGATGGGTACTAAAAAAATGTCAAAAAAATGAAGGAAATCAAAAATTAAAATTTTTTAAACCGTCCGATTTGGAGTATAATGATCCATATACACCAATACCTCACTTTGCGTCGGGGTTACGTTCCAAAAAACAGGACGCAAAGTGAATTAAGATTTTCTATAGCAAACCATGTAAAGATCGAAGATAGGTTCCAGGGTTACGAAAATACTACTTTTTAAAAAGAAAATTGAACAAAGTAAACATTTAAAAAACAAAAATAATATAAAATTCTATTACATACATACAAAAACAAAAAAAAACGTATTCAATTAAAACAAAATAAACTATTCAATTAATTTATGAAAAACAAAATTAAAATTAATCACTGTCTGATGAGTCCATAGTGGCTGTTGTCGTAAGTCGGGTTTCTTTCAAAATTGCGTTGATTTTCAGTTAGAAAGGGAATCCCCGAGTTTTGATGGCATGGAGCAATTAGAAACAAAAGTGGTGCCATTTTTTAGAAAAAAAGAAAATTTCAAAAAAAAAATTAAAGACTCGAACCCAAAACAACGCAACCTTGAAAATCTAACGACGCATTGTGAAAATTAGTACTAATTAAGCAGCGACGCAACTTCGAAAAAATGCAAAACGGAACGACGCAAAGCGAGGTATTGGTGTACATGAAAAGATTCGTTATTACGGTTCAATGGATGTCGCCCCCGTCGATTTTCGTATAAATTAATGAAGTCCTTTTAATAATCAGTAGAGATTGTGGTGTTGGTGCAAGGTGAAACATCTTTAATAAAGATAAGAGTAAATAGATATTTTATTTAATATGGATTTACTATGAGTTAAGGATACTGGGTCACTTATTTCACATTAAAATTAAAAAATTAAAAGATATAAAAAAATTTTTCTTTTTCAATATATATATTTCGGGCTATCAACCCATCTTCAGGAAATACAGAAGGTAACTAAATGACTAAGGTAACTAAGTTACCTTCTGTATTTCCTGAAGATGGGTTGATAGCCCGAAATATATATATTGAAAAAGAAAAAAATTTTATATCTTTTAATTTTTTAATTTTAATGTGAAATAAGTGACCCAGTATCCTTAACTCATAGTAAATCCATATTAAATAAAATATCTATTTACTCTTATCTTTATTGAAGTCCTTTTTAGATTATTAAAAATTTAGGTACTCGTATTTCTTCTATTGAAAATAAATAACAAGCTACTTAGAATTGTTATCATGTAATTAAATTAAGAAATGAATATCTTCTTATTATTACAAAGATAAGGCAAAGTGAAGGGGTCTTGTGCTTTGTATTGTCTTGCAAGTCCTTCTATCGGAACTTGAAGCACCACCCCCTCCCCACCCTCCCAAGTAAGTTACCCTCTGTCGTCTTTCTTTTTTTTCGACATCTCTCAGCTGCCAACAACAAAAAACTTCAAACAATCCTCCCTTGGTAGGCACCCACACCCAACTGCTCGCTAACTCTTAAAACCACTTTTGACAATATTCGAAGTCTTTGGCGAAAATATGAACAGGAAAAAAGGGCAAATGACATATCGTCTTTAAAAGGAAAATAAAATCAAGAGGGAAAAATTTATGTTGTTCTTTTTAAGACAATATACGTACGATTTGTTTTTATCATATTTGAATATATTTTTTATATAGTTCAGTGTTGAAAGCGTTTCAAAATTCAAATCAACTGGTGTTGACCGGCACCACACGACTTTCACATTAGTTACTTACTTATTTGAAATCACCATACCAATTTTCACGCCTAATTTCATACGTACAAAAGACCAATGGATTTTTTGTATGGAAACAATTTCAAAACGATTAAACTGCTCGACAAAAATTAAACAAAAATTTGTCCCCGTAAACCTAAAAATGGATTCCAGTAGTTTTACACTCTGATTATCTTGCAATTTCCCGATTTTTTACAACACGTCAGAGTTTTAGAGATATTATAGATGACGAAAAAGACAATTTTTTCGAGTCCCATTAAATATTAAACACCAATATGTATTTGAAATCATTAAAAAATAGCTTCCTCTATGATTTTCAAATTACCACTTGTTTTTTCGCTCAATTAGATAGAACTCGAGTTAAAACTTAAAAACTAATCTTTTATAATCACGTAGTTTTAGATTTTTAGTTAAAACTCGAGTTCTAATTGAGCTAAAAACAAGTGGTAATTTGAAAATCAAAGAGGAAGCTGTTTTCTATTACGTCAACTTTGATTTGAAATATTGCTGTTTAATATTTAATTGGACTCGAAAATAACTCAAAATGCAATTTTTCATCGTTTTGACCAATAGTATCTCAAAACACTCACGTGTTGTAAAAAATCGAGAAAACTCTACTGGAATCCATTGGTAGATTTAGGGGAGAATTTTTTTGTCGAACAGTGTTAACAAATATCTGAACGTTCCAGGATAAATTTTTCTTTTATCAGTGGCAATTCAGAAAAATATTTGCTTTAAGAAAGATTTTGAGATTAGGGAGGATTTTTAAGTCCATCTTAAGGAATTATTTTTTCAAATTTCTACCCACACCTTTAAAGTTTCACTTTGGATGGTTCTTTTAGGGTGTAACATTGTATTAGCTGGAATTAGTTACTTCAATACCAATATTTTTCAAGTATTCTCCAATTCAAATTATTATTTTATTTAATATGACTCCTGAGGGGGCGAAGCATATAATATATCAATATATAATATAATATATCAATACATAATAATCTACTAGGATCTTTGATAAAATTGTCTTTATATAAATAAATTATTATATAATTAAAATACAGGTATGAAACCTGGAAGTTGTTCTTTTTTTGGAAAAACATTTACATCCACTTTTTCAAAGAGATAAGACACTAAAATTTTCATATTAAATATCTAATTGAAAAAATACCTAAATTTTATTTCTAATTTTGACAAAAAAATTTGAAATATCCAAATTATAGAAATTTTACTATATTTGGGATCAGACAATTCTAGAGAATTGATAAAAATTATTTTAATTCAAATATCCCACCAAAAAAAATTGTCAAAAAACGAAAAACATGACAAGGCTATCTATATTAATTAGCCTTGTGAAATTAGTGATTTTGACAAAAAATTTGAAATATCCAAATTATAGAAATTTTATTATAATTGGGATGAGACGGTCCTAGAGAATTAAAAAAATTATTTTATTTTAAATTTCTCCAAAAAATTTGTCGAAAAATGAAAAAAATACCAAGCCTTGTGAAATTTCAGTTTTTGACAAAAAATTTAAAATATCCAAATTTTAGAAATTTTAATATATTTGGGATCAGACGGCCCTAGTATCTATATAATAAAAAGGTCCTACCTATACTGAAAACTTTTTTCAGCCATGGTAGAATCTTACTTATCAATTCTTTTATGATTGGAGTGAAATTTTCTTGCCTTGTTGCTATTATATATGTATGTCTGAGAAAGTTCGCCTTTAGGGTTCAGCTAACTGCCCGGATAGAGTGTTAGCGCTCGGGTTCGACTCTTGAGGAGGCGAAACCTTCTGACATATAATATATAATAAGATTAGTCCAGATTAATTTGCAGTAACGCTAACCTAATGCTGCCGACAGGGGCGCTGATGCCGTCGGTATATTTGTGTTTTGAGTCGAGATAAGTCGAGGCAAATTTGAAATATAATTGTAATTTTAACTCGAATTTTGAAATGAAAGACTCCAATTGATTTTAAATTAAGAAACATTAAATATATTGATAATTATTCCCCCCCCCTTCTACCACTCTAAAATTAAATATTCAATTCGCTTTTCTTTGGGCACAGAAGAAGAAATTAATCACATCTTATTTGATTTATATTTTATATATTATTTGATTATTTTTTAATAATTTGCCACTTTTTTATAATTTTTTAAAAATTTAAATTTTGTTATTCTTATTTTTTGATTTTTACAAAATTGAAGGACTTAAGACACGCATGCCCATATGAGTTTCTCATGGCAATACTGGATGGAGCAGCCTGTCATACAAAAAACACCTGATCTCTTTTAAATATTTGGAGCCTTATATCGATTATCGATCCCAAATTTTAAAAAAATGATATAATATAATTCTCCTCCTCACACGATCCCACTTATTTAAATAAATCTAATTCCACACAAAAAATATCACAATGCTGTAGATGATAGAAAAAAAAATACTTCCAGATTCATATCTAGAGCCTCATTTCTGTAGCTGTGTCAGGACGAAAATGAGGCGAAACTTTTAAGAGACTATGTATTTTCGGGAGTTTGGTTTTTTAAGAGGAATACAATTTTTTGACCGAGACGCCACCCCCCAGGGCACCAGCCCGGAGGGCTAAGCTTCGAGGGCGTGCCGAAAGCACGCACGAAAAGCTCGTATATACATAATAATCTACTAAGATCTTTGATAATATTGTCCTTAAATAAATAAATTCTCATCAAATTTTTATTTCATATAATATTTAATAAACTTTAATACTCACTTGAAATTATTGTTTCAATTTTCCCAGGTAGCTATTATATAATATATCTGGAGTGGAGTGAAAAATGGTCCGGACATCAAGACCATTTGACGGGAAATTGACTTTTTATCAAGTATATTGATCGATTATAAAAAAAAAGAGGGAAACGAGTTGCTAGCGAATTGGCTGTGAATGAATTGAATGACCATTTGACCAATTGAGCGACGCTTCTGTTTCGACAGGAAAACATCAAATAAAATAACAGGAGAAAAATGTAATAAAAAATGTGAGAGCAATTGCAAAACCATTTTAGATTCAACAAATAATACGATTAGATTTGAAATGAAATCGTAAAAAAAAAAAAAAAAAAAAAGAAAGAAGAAAGATGTGACAGACATACAATATAGGACGGAACATGAAAAAAAAAATGAAAACGTTAGGGAAAAACTTAAAAAGAAATGGATCAGAAAATGGATTATTATCGAAAAAATTCAGAAAGAAATTTCAATCACGAGAAATGACATAAATATGTTTTATTAATAGTCACAAAAATCTCAAGCTAAGTTTAAGTGAAGTTAATTCCGCTTCAATAGCTAGAACTTAAATATATACTATATATACCGAGTGAGTTTTTAATCTTGAGACAGTCTTATAACTCAAAAACAGTGAATTATTTGAAAAAAAGTTTAAAATAAAAGTTTATTTATATCGTGGGGGAAACTAAACTAGGATATTGTTTGTCGACCTAGGACAAGCTTTCATGGATATTTCAAGGTAAAGTTCTGTTTTTTAAAAGGAAACCTATATTTTTCTAAAATCTTTAAACATCTCTATCTCCGTAAATAATGGTTTGAGAGCTTTAAAACAATCAAATTTATGAAATTTTTAAAAAATTTCCGAAATTTTTTTTCTGTCTTTAAAATCTTTAAACATCTCTATCTCCGTAAATAATGGTCTGAGAGCCTTTAAAGCAATCGAATTTATAAAAAAAATTGTCTATAAAATCTTTAAACGTCTCTATCTCTGTAAATAATGGTCTGAGAGTCTTAAAGCAATCGTATTTAGAAATTAGCTAATTTAAAAACATATTTTGATAGTGTTCTTTTTTATTTAATATGTGTTAATCAATTATGTCGCATCTTAATTGAACTAATCTTTGGCCATTATAAACATTAATAATATAATAGCTATTAATAATGCCATTAATATCCAAAGATTAGTTTTTGAATGGATAAACTCAGGTATTGTCATTTTAATCTTATTTTTGGAACGAAGTTCCTTTACGGGGCTTGCGGTAGGAGCTAACTGGCAGAAATCGTCACGTAACGGAAATGCCCACTCCAGGCGACCTGACTCAATTCGGCCAACCGGAAATAAAAAAATATTTAAATCCAAAATCATGAATAAAAAACTAAAAAAAAATTGCCATTTTAAACATAAAGTAGTTATTGATTTATTTTGATTCGATAATGTAAAATTTTTAAATAATATTAATTTAATATAACGTTATTTAAATAATTCTCAACTTTAAAAACTAAAGATACTAATTTTATACACATTTTGATTCTCAAAATTTAATATATTCAAGAAAATATTTGAGTTATAGCTAGTATTTATGGAATGTGATTTTTTAAGGGGGATAAAATTTTTGCCCGTATTTTATAAACTCTAATATTTTTAAAATAACGTAAAGAACTTCGTTCCTGACGGGGATCCCCCGACCGCACACTTTTGAATTTTTTGAGGAATATACTTTTCGTCATTTTTTATGATTTTTTTAATTCTCTTATTTTCTTGAGATTTTTTTTTAATGAGAATATTTGAGCTTTAGAATTTTTATAAATCATTTTCACAGGAAGGAAATTCTCATCTCTCCTTTTTTTTTTAATTTCCCCATATGAATGACGTGTGATTTGTATTAATTCTATTTGAATCCTTCAAAAGGCTCACTTGTGAATAATTTTTACCTTCTGGACGTCCGTAAATTGCCCTATCCCCTGTTCACGGTTTATCGTTTTGAAAGGGGACACCCTGTATACTATACTGTGTGTGTTATATCTATCATAAACAGTAGGTATATTGTTTGCTTTAGCTTTGTTATTGTTGTTGAATTTTTGACCAGGATAAAGCAAGATGAAATAAAGCAATGGCTTTTGGAGTAGATATCTCAAAGATGAGCCGCTCAATAATTGATGATGATACCCTTGGACAGAGCCTGGCTGGCTCTCTCAGTTATATTTTATACCCTGCCCCTCTGAATCCCTTTATAGCCCCCCTTTTGCTCGTCCTTTTACCCTTTAGTTTCGTTTATTCCTCGTAAAATGGAATTGGATTCCAAATCTACAATATAATCTAACACTAGAAACCACAATGGCTTTCCTGCTCGCCTTTTGCTTTCAAAAAATGTTAGGTACTCTCACTTAAGTTCATTTTAAATAATGATATTGCTTTTTTTGGTGTTTTTGAAAAATTTGAGCTTGAAATTTTGTAGGTAGGTTATTTTTAAAACTTAAATACTTGTTAAGAACATTTTTTTAAAAATTCGAAATTCAATTAACGAAATGTCAATTAAGAATTTTCAAGATAATTTTTTTTTTAGGGAAAGTGGTGTAGGTTTTAGGTGAAACATGATATTAATTAATAAAGTAAAGGGTGTGTAGTTTCACAGTGAAACTACACACCCTTTACTTTATTAATACATTTTTTTTGTAATATTTATTTGTTATTTTATTTGAGGTAATGTAATCTTCAAGACAAACTGTATCATTGTTTATTTTTCAAAATATATTATATTATTTATTATGTGCTTTATTTTTCAATCGTAAGGCAACTATTTTTCAATTTTTCAATTAATAAAGGGAGAATTTCCCCCGAAACGTTTTAAATTTTCTTATTAAACGTTTTTCAATTGTTTTTAATAAAATTGTATTAAAATATATAAATCAAATAATAATTTTGCAAATGGCCGAATTTTATGTGGGTTCGAAAAATGATTTTCATAGAGAGTGAGGAATTTCTTTAAAGATCTCTTTAAGTGGAATTAGTTTTATCAATTTATTTATTTATTTATTTAATTTAATTTAATTTGGCCGTGTGAGAAAGCTGTAAAGTCGTTTTTAGTTGATTCTTATACTTAAATAACCTCATTGTAAGAAATTTAAACTGTTTTTAAGTATAATTCTCCATATTATTATAAAAATAATATTGATTAAAAAAAAAGATTTTGGATCGGTCTATAAATTTAAAAAGATAGTTTTATTTTTATTTTATTTTTTTGCAGCCTAGATTAAGTAAAATTAAAATTAGTGTTAAAAGTCGTATTAAAAAAATACTAATATTCCTAATAAAATTAAATCTTTAGCTTTGCATCTGTGATATTTATTTTATTTTAATCTTTGATATTATACAGGGGTTGGCGCTCGAAGTGTTACCAATTGAAAATGCTGTAAATTTTGTTAATTTATAATTTTTTTTATTTAAAAACTTCAGTAAATAGTAAAAACATTTACAAATTTTAAGAAAAATATGTTATTGTTCGATATAGCCACGTTTAGCGCGGATAATAGCATCGAATCTGTTCGGGAAGGCTTCATATGCTGCACGAATTTGGTCTGATGGTATTTCCAAGACGTTTTACAAAGACGTTTTTAATTTTATAGGAAAATTACTGAAAATTCTAATTCACAGAATTAACCACCTATACGAATTTCTTTCTTATATATTTACTTACTAAATTGAAAAGTTTAGTTGAAATTTTGTAAAGGTGTTTGAATAGATATAGTATTGTCGTATAATGAGGTTAGTTTTCTAACTTGAAGTTATTGTAAACAGAAGTCAATTAAGGCGGTAATCACTCTTTCTCGGTAAACACACACACGCACACAATGAAAAAAAGACCATAGTTGAGAAAATATCAATCAATATATGGTAATCAATTTCTCATCAAAGAAAAAGAACAAATAAATTATTATTGAACAAGGCAAATAAAAGCAAATTTGTCTTTGTTCAGTTCTATGTAATAATAATAATAAACTTTGTGTAGATTTATGAAATAAAGTTTGGATTTTGTAGATTATTCTCGTTTAAACAGGTGGGCTGAGTGAGGTAAAATAAATCTCGAAGAAAGGGCTCATTCATCCCTTACAGTTAGTTTCGGGTGAATAATCAGTCTTATTCTGTAAATAAGCGGGACTGTCCCCCTGTGACGTCACACATCGATCACCAGCCGCGACCTCGATTGTCCCCTTAGACTTAGACCACCCTCTTGGCCCTTACGAGGTCGATATACATACACTTTTTACTTTTTCTTTATTTTATTACCTACTCTCAAAATGAGGACATTTTAAAAATTAATCAACTTTCAAATAAAACTCTATTTATTTTATTATAGACAGAGGGCGTAGCCGGCCAGAAGCCACCCCTATCTATGAATTAATGAATTTTATTTAAATAAGCCTCATAAATTTTACAATTTTAAAAGTAAATAAATGAAAAAAAATGATAATAATAAAAATAAAACCTTAAATAATGAATATAATTGAATATTTCGTGATTAAGTATATTCAGAGTAGACATTTTGTTTAAATGACACATAATTTAATGATTGAACACGAACAAATAATACAATATAATTACGATGTTTCGATCGGAGAATAGGTAAGCCAATCGAAACGTCGTAATTATAATTAATTTTGTGTGATTTGAACAAAATTTCAACTCTTAATATCTTTGAAGGGAAAAAATGAAAACTTTTTCAAAACTCGGTGTGCTCTTAAATGTTCCAAGTAATCTAAGACCGTAGTATTAAGGTTGTCATCGATGGAATATCATCTTTCCCCTTCCACACCAACGCTGGAGTTCCTCAGGGATCGGTTATCTCCCCTACGCTTTTTCTTATCTATATCAACGACCTTCTAAACTTCGCCCTCCAATCCGGTACATTGTTACGCAGATGACAGCACCCTACATAACGCCCCTGCATCGCATAAAAACCGTGCAGACATTGCCTCTTCAATTAATTTAGACTTATGCAAACTTAAAAACTGGGGATCCCAAAACTTAGTTAACTTCAATGCAGGGAAAACTCAGTGTTGCCTTATTTCTAGGCGCGTCGACAGAAACCTCCCAAACATATCATTCGACTCAAACTCACTAGAATTCAGGGATAAAATTTCAATGCTAGGCGTAACTCTAGGGTCTGACCTTTCATGGAATGACCATATCTCAACCACTGCTAAAGCTGCAGCGCGCAAGCTTGGTCTCCTATTTAGGTCTAGACGCTGTTATACTCCCAGTCAACTTCTTATGCTGTATAAGGCTCAAATTCGTCCCTGTCTCGAATATGGCTCTCATCTGTGGAGGGTGCCTCCAAGCATTCTCTTGCTACACTGGATGCAATTCAGAAGCGAGCAATTAAACTAATAGGAGAACCGGCTCTAACCAACTCACTCGACTCCCTGGCTCACCGAAGAACCGTTTCTGCCCTTTCCTGTACTACAGATACTATCACGGTGTCTGTTCAGTCGAGCTGAAATCAATTATCCCCCCTAATGCCCTCTTTACGCGAAACACGCGGTTTTCTAACGCTCAGCACCCCTTCGCTGTCAAATTGGATAAAAGTCGAACAAGCGCTTTCGCCAACTCTTTTATCCCTTTGACCTCCAGAGACTGGAACTCGCTCCCCGCCACCATCTTTCCCGCGACTTATAACCTTCAGCTATTTAAGACCCGTATCCACAGATACCTTCGACCCCCGCCCAACCCATTAAACCCCTTCTTCTTCTTCTTTTCACGATGGAGGGGCCAACCCAGGCCTTTAGGGGTTGCACCTTTTTTGGTGTAACTCCTTCTCTCATCATTATCATAAAAAAAAAAAAATCGAGGGTGGGAAATACTTCTTGTGAAACTGGAATTTTGGAAAATTTTATATTTTTTTCAAATTAAAAAATCTCAATAGTTAAATAAAAAAATTAAAAATAAAGAGTCTATTTTTGATTAAATTAACTAATTTTAATTTCAATATTTGCAAACAATTATTGTGTTTTTTTTTGGCTTTTCGGCCCTTCTAGCCATAAGTAGATTTACGATACTATATATATTTTAAATTTTGTCTCTACCCAGGGGGTCAGATTTTAGCCGAATGACCCGAGTCGGATTCGAACCCGGGTCCACTTGGTTAGCAGGATGATACGCTACCGCCTAGCCTATCTGACCCCCCAATTAATGTGTTTTAAAATAAGTAAATTTAATAATTATTCAAATAGAAAAACACTTATTTGCTTGATTATGATCATAACAACGCCTTAAAATCTCAGTAAAATGATTGCATTTTTTTTCATTTTTTTATCAAGAAGTTATGAAAGTTTAAAAACCAAAATTAGTGAGAGAACCTTTTTAACCAATTCACTCTTGTGGAAGGGCTCAAAAATATTTTTTTTGAAGATATATTTTAACGCAATTATGTTTTTATCTGTATATAAAATACTCATTTAAATATAAGTATAATTTGCTTTGAGATGAAATTTTATTTTTCTATCCAAATTTCAAAATTTTTTATAAAGGGTGATTAGATCCTTTGTAAAATTTTCTTTCTTGATGAAGGGTGCAAATTTTTTTTTTAGATATTTTTTTCTTCTTCTTTAAGTGCCAGATCGGGTCTCCCTGACGTTTCGGCTCCTCTCCACATATATCTGTGCTGAGTGTGTTTAGCTGTTTTTACACAGATATACGGGACCTACTTTTTAACACCGGTTCCGAACGCCTAGTTTGGAGAGGTTGCTAGGCAATTATACTCTTGGTAGGTTGCCATTGCTTTCCAAGAGGAGGCGACTGCAAATATCTGATCTGCCGAGACTCAGTCTCGAACGAGCGTATTTCAGGCCAGCGGCCAGACACTCTAACCACTGACCCACAGTCGCCTTATTTTTTAACAAAATTATATTTTTTTTCATCTCTATATAAAATACGCATTTAAATATAAGAATACTTTGCTGTGAGATGAAATTTTATTTTTTCTATCCGAATTTCAAAATCATTCATAAAGGGAGATTAGATCTGTATTTGATTTGTAAAGTTTCTTTCTTGAAGAAGGGTGCAAATTTTTTTTTTGTGATATTTTTTTAACATAATTATATTTTTTCATCTCTATATAAAATATTTGATATTTCAAAAGATAGATGTTTGGAAAAAATGTCGCACCTAAGGTTTTTCAAAGGTTAAGCTATAAGTATAATATCTTAGTTACACCACTGTCTTTTTCTCAACTTCTTTACCTTTAAGATAATATTTTTGATGAGGGGAGGGAGGGTGTGGAATAAAAAACCAACAACAAAGAGGGATGATTCAGATCCTTGATTATATGGTATCGCCTTAGCAATAAAGTAGAATGCTGTTTTCCAATCGCCTAGTTATTTTAAAATATCAAAGGAATGTACATTTTGAAATCCCACTTTTTTATAATCTCCTTCATTAGGATAAAAAAAAATATCAGCATCATTTAGAGAAAAAACGCTGATGAGGATTTAAAATAGTCCGGTCATTTTGCAGCAGTCATCTACTCAAATTGATTTGTGAGAGCTGAAAATCCCTCTATCTCCAATAGAATCGCCAAGCCCATAAACATCTACCCTGTCAGGGTGTATGGCTCGGGTATTATCTGGTCAAACAAAAGCTAGCTAGCCAGCCATTAAAACCAGAGATAGGTGTAGATAGAAATATGATAGATCGATGATAGATTCATACGTTAACATGTGAAGTTAGCTTCGGTTATCGTTATCATATAAAGTAGTGGTACATGGTGGGCCGGTAATTTTTTGCCTTAGGTAAAAGCGATCTAATATTATTTTTAATTGAAATATAAGTCAATTTATTTTTAACCGACTTCAAAAAAGGAGGAGGTTCTCTATTCGACTGATTTTTTTTTGTGCCTATGTTACCTTATATCTCCGCCAATTGTGAACCGATTTTGAAAAAAAAAATTGCATTGGGTTCAGTCTAAATTCCGATTGGTGCCATTTTTTTTTTCATAGGTATTAGGCCTTTTTTTGTTAGGTTTGTTTAGGCCTAACTTCTTTGTTTATGAACCGATTTCGATGATTCTTTTTTTATTCGAAAGTGGGTTTCTTAGGGATGGTGTCATATTAATTTGGTCAAGTTCTGATGATATGATCACTATTAATAATATCACTAAAAAGAGAAAAATAAAAATAATTTTTAAGAAAAAAATAAAACCGACTTCAAAAAATTAAATGCAACAAATAAAATACACTAAAAGGTATAAAAAAATTATTATCTTATTTTTAGTTACAACTAAACGACGAAATATTAACATGAAATTACTTTTTGAAGTCGGTGCCAAACATATAACTTATATGAATCGCACTCGACGGATCTTACTTAGTACGTTTGGAGGGTACGCTCGCTTATAGGTATAGTTTGTTTGGCACCGACTTCAAAAAGTAATTTCATGTTAATATTTCGTCGTTTAGTTGTAACTAAATAAGATAATAATTATTTTATACCTTTTAAGTGTATTTTATTTGTTGCATTTAATTTTTTGAAGTCGGTTTTATTTGTTTCTTAAAAATTATTGTTCTAAGTTTTTTGGAAAATGATGCCCTGGAGAGTTGATGGTTGGAGAGGGTCGAAACTTTGGCGAAAAAATTAATTCACTTTTTTCATAATTTGATCTAATCCTGGCCTCCACAATCAAGTCGAAACATCGTTCACAGTTGACCAATCAAATCTTACAGAATTTCTGAAGACAGCTTTAACTAATTTTATGCCAAATTTTAAAAATTTGACCAAAGATTGTCGTATAGGCGTCCTTTGTACGGTAGGCTGATTAAAATGATACAAGCGACGCCTGCAGACTGGTAGAATATGCATTCAAATTGAGCGCTATAGGTGGCGGGTTGCATCCACATGGGTAGATGTAAAAAATCTTAATGCAGTAGAACCTCATTTATCCGGAACAACTGGGACCAAAAGCAAACCGGATAATCCGGATATATGGGTAATAAAAACAAAACAAATAAGCAAATTTGAATTTATTACGATAAAAAAGAAAAAAAAACATTTTTGTTCGTATCAAAATTACATATAATTGTTTAAAAAAATACATTAATTCTTGCTATCATAGTTAAAAATTATTATCTATGTGAACATTTATTAAAATAAAAATGTCTACAAATCAGATCCGGATAAATGAGGGCCGGTTAAACGAGGTTTTACTGTATTTGAAAATGAATAAAATTTCAAATTTTATGTTTATTGTACTTTTTGTTATATTTAAATTTTTTTACTAAAATTTTGAAATAATTATTTTCTTTTTCATAATTATATTTTTTATATGTGTTCATAGGGGTCGTCCATGAATTAAGTCACATGAATTTCAAGATTTTTAGAACCCCGCGAGCCCCTGTGTTACATTTTCATTGAGCCCCCCCCCCCCTGTATTGTAACGTCATACAACTCAACATTTTGTAAGCAAAAACAAATATCTTCACGGAATCCTTAATTATAAGAAAAAGAGTTTATTTATTTGAAAAAAAGTGTTTTTGCTAAAAATTGCTGGATTACAATTTTCTCTCTAGATTTAATTTACCAACATTTTCCGGTTGGAATAATATTAACCAGAAATTTAAAAAAATATATATGAAAATTTTTGAGTTCTAAATTGGCTGTCGAGTAGGACGGATCAAATACTTCTCTGACCTCTGAGCCAAGTCTTATCTATTCCAATATAAATAGATAGTGATATAAAATATTTCATAAATTTATTTTCAAATGTGGGTTATGCCCCTGCTTAAAACCAAAAATTTAATTGTAAATTCAGTGAAGTTTTTGTGAAATAAAAAAGTTTTACCTGAAAATTAAAATGACTGAAAATGAAGAAAACCACAACATGTAAATCTCCTGGCAGAGAGTAAAACGCAAAAGAACTAGTCTAGAATCCATGAACAATATAGTCACCCAATGAATTTGAATTTACACATTCGAATCAATTTACTCCATTATCAAATCATGTTTCAGAAGTAAATAATACCACAAATAAGGAAAACTCTTCTCTAAATCAGGTAAAAAAATTTAATTTGACTTTTGTGACATCACATTTTGTCACAAATCTGAGATGCCCCTCCCCCCTTAATGTGTGACGCAATTTATAGAAAATGATGAGAGTAGGAGTTACACCAAAAAGGTGCATCCCCTAAAGGCCTAGGTTGGTCCCTCCATCGTGAAAAAAAGAAGAAGGAATTTTATGGGCTGGGTAGGGGTCGAAGGTATCTGTGGATACGGGTCTTAAACAGCTGAAGGTTATAAGCCGCGGGGAAGACGGTGGCTGGGAGCGAGTTCCAATCTCTGGAGGTCATAGGGATTAAAGAGTTGGCGAAAGCCCTTGTTCGATTTTTATCCAATTTGACAGCGAAGGGGTGATGAGAGACCGAAAACAGCGTGTTTCTCTTAAAGAGGGCTTTAGGGGGGATAATTGATTTCAGCTTGACTGAACAGACACCATGATAGTATCTGTAGTACAGGGAAAGGGCAGAAACGTTTCTTCGGTGAGCCAGGGGGTCGAGTGAGTTAGTTTGGGCCGGGTCTCCTATTTAATTGCTCGTTTCTGAATTGTTTCTGAATCCAGTGTGGCAAGAGAATGCTTGGAGCCCCCTTTCCACAGATGAGAGCCATATTCGAGACAGGGACGAATTTGAGTTATATTTATCATTACTTGAAAACGGCTTCAGAATATGAAACCGAAACGTCATGAATAAAGAAAATATTTGTTTTATTTAATTTCCCTAAGAATAATCCACCCTGTATGAATTTCCCACTATCAATAGATATGTTTGTTTTTTTTCACCGAAAGAGTATTTTTGTATAGAAATTTAAATTTAAATCATGAAAACCAAGACAAACTTATGTACAGATTTATAAAATTTATAAAATATGTACAGATTTATGTACAACTCCTTATGTTCTTAAATGTGACTTGTGAAAATATACAATTAAATAAAAAATTTTGAATTTGTGTATCTAGGTGTGGCTCTTTATAGAATATTTAAAAAAAAAACGGATTGCGGCTCTTCGTGACTCTGGGGTGTGTGCCCCTGGTATGGTATCTAGAATATACGAGTATATATATACAATTTTTGTTCGTTTAATAAGATTAGATTTTAAATATTTTTACTTTATACTCTTGAAATTACTCTACTATACTTCATGAATTCAATTACTATTTGTTCTAAAAGTTTCTGTGGGATGGCCGACATTCAAGGAAACCCGATTCGCTTACCCACCCGGAGCAGCTTGTATAAAAGTATATATAATTAATATTTAAATGTAAAAAAATAATATCGTATTCCAACCTTTGTTCTCTCATTAAAACTTTCTCCAGCCAGGCAATAGGGTTGTTGTTAATCAAGAATAAGTTAACGTTACCATATATATATGCCATTCCCCTTCACAATGTATGCAAATTTAATTTGAATTACCATTAACCACCTGCATTTCCATCCCGTGTGTATGTATAAGTGTGTGTGTGTCAAACTGATCTGCCCAATTCGGAAACAAATGGCAAACAAAGTCCAAATGAACAACATTAACGATAACAACAAACAACAATTGAACATAAATAAAAAACAAGCGTTGGTTATATTGTGTTAGGAAGGTAGTAGACACGTTTCGGATTAAATTATACAAATATATTAAACTATATATATATATATATAAGGGCAACAAACTCTTTTTACGAGCCTATATATCTTGTGGGGGAGATAAACCAAAATTATGGGCAAACTTTAAAAGAACAGGAATAAAGACAAGTTAAGATTGGTTTATGATATGTTGCTTTTGTTTTTTAAGAGAGCACTTCATATTCACATTCAAAATTCTCCTCATAAATGTAAAAGAAATATATATATATATATATATATATATATATATATATATATATATATATATATATATATATATATATGTAATTAGTACACTTGGACTAGAAGGTGTTTTCTAGACACCATGATATCTTCTAGATATCTTAAAGACAAGAAGAGATGAATAAGACATCTTCTAGAGCGAATGTGCCCTATCTGGGTATGCAATTTTAAAAATACGAACAAAGAGTGTTTCTTACCATAATATAATAGTGCCTGGAGCACCGAGCGATGCTCGGTAACTTTTTGCCTCTGAATAGCTTAAATTTCAAATTTCAAGTAAGTAACTAATAACTTATGGGACTTGATAAGTACACCAATTTTTAGCGAAATCGTTAGAGCCGTTTTCGAGAAACCGATTCTATATATACACAAGAATTGGTCGTTTAATATAATAAGATAAGATAATATGCCTAACGATATGGTTAACAGATAGTTAATTTACCTTAGTGTAAGATACTTTTACTGATTTTTAAGTACAATTTTCGGTATATTTTACCATAAAAAATATATAGATTAAAAAAAAATGATTTTGGATCTGTCTATAAATTTAAAAGATATATAAATATGTATTTTTGCAGCCTAGATTAAGTTAAATTAAAATTAAAGTATATTAATCGTATATTAATTTCTTGATTAGTTTTTGAGAATTTTTTATTATATTTTTATTATATTTAATCGTATATTAATATTATTTTTAGTTTTAGATATAGGTAAAATGGTCGATTTCTATTTGAAGCAAAGACTAAATAAAATTGAAAAAAAAGCTTAATTTATTTGAATTTTATATAATCCTGGATGTAAATAGAAATCGACCTTATTAGATCTATTTAAAATTAAAAATTATATTAATAAATCTACTGGTTTTAAAATTACAGAGCAACGCATGGTCAGCAGGTATCTAGTATTAATAAAACAAGTAGTATAATGTGTTTATTTGTAAAAAAAAAAAAAACATTCAATCATACAAATTAGCAAGGATAAGAATCATTTACAAAAAATATTATCATAAAAATCAATTCACGCTTCCCTTTTAAGCCTAATTGAGAAATGAATTGAGAAGAGAGATTTAAATTGGTTAAATGGTATAAAGTTAGGACGAGAAACCGATCATTTACATTTTACATCATAGTCTATCTAGTCTTTTGAATTACAGAGTAAGTTTTAATGATTAGCATAATATGCCTGCTGAAATATAGAAACCCTATCGACGATACATATAGCTAGCCCTAGCATACATTGGCCGGAGCAGGTCGAAACGTTGGAAAAAAATAAACTTTTATTTCAATTTGATTTAATCCTGGATGTGAATAAATGGTATATCGACATGAAAAAATTACCCAACAACGCTCGGTACTAAAAACTAAAACACCAATATTTAAGAATACAGGAGCTAAATAAGATGAATATACACAAAATAGTCATAGGAACATATACTGTATTTTATATTAAAGAAAAACGTGCTTATATGATAGTATTAGCTCGTTGTTAAACATGTATTTCTCATTTGATAACGTTATGTTTGGCAATGTTTTGAACTATGCAAGATGGCGGTCGAGGTTCTTCTTCCCCCCGCTTCAGGAGACAATTTCCTCGCCTAAGTTCTAAGCTTACAGGCACTCCCTATCTCCCTGATTTGTAAGGACAAGTCTAGTAGCTTGGTGATTGGATTGGCTATAATATGGCTCTTAAACCAATTTATATACACACATACACCAATAAAAAATAAGATCTGACTAAAATAAAAATTAATAAATATTATTTTTGTTATATTTTCAAGTTGGTTTCCTATTAATACCAAAGTAGTGAAAGTCATATATTGTGCAGTATAAACACACTAGAATATTGACTGCATCCATAATAGAAGAATGAGCTGATATGTTAGGGGCAATAATTTATTTTTGACCCGTAGGAATAATTCAAGACTTGAATTCATTGACACCATCCAATAGTCCCTCGCCGTTTATATTTTAATAAAGTAACAAGAGCCCTTTTATTCAGAGCAGGTATATTATACATATACCTACAGGGAGAAAAATAGACCTATCCAAAATACAAAATTAGCCGAAATTGATGGAATGTTGAATGAAATTGATTTTTGAATCATTAAAAATAATATATTCAAAATAGAGGTTGGTCGAGAAATTAGATAAATCATGAAGAAGGGTTTGACATGGTGTCCATAGAGTTCGATATCTTTTACCATTTTTGATATATTTATTCCGAAAATTTAAGCTTAATTATTTTTTATTCTTTATAGATGGGAATTGAAATTCTAGCCAATATCTCGGTGTACCCTATCCACCGATGTTTCGGATCCTTCCTCAGGCTTACTATATGTTCAATCATACAAGTATTAATGAAATGACATGGAAAGGATGCCAATAAGGGTCCGAAACGTCGGCGGAAGTCTAAATAAAATATATTAAACATATTTGTTGGCCACAAATTTAATTTCCATCAGTTTGCGAGTTCGTTTCGCACATGTCCGATTTTTTGATTTTTTTAGAATAAACACCCTTCATAAAAAAAATTGGAAATTGATAATTTTTTTTTTATTATTATTATTTTTGTTTAAACCATAGAAATAAAAAAATTAATTGAATAAAAATACGTGTTTGTTTTTTTGATTTTATATTTGTGTGTGTGTGGAGGGGGGGGTGGGGGTTGATCGGTGTAGCAAAAATTATTACATACAATGAGAGAACGGCAGGTCACGTTATTTTTATTTTTTTCGATATATGAATTTTAATTAATAGAAAGCATGTGTTGTGGGGGTGGCTTTAAAAAATAAAATCAATATTATGTCAAATATTCTGGAAAAAAAAGTATATTTTGTCAAAATTATTCGAAAACTCTTATTTAAGCACAAACTTTTGTCCTTCTCTAAAATCAACTAAAAATTTATCTCAATATATAATTATACTTATATACCTATATATGTGTGTGTGCGTGTGTGTGAAAAGATTTAATTTGGTGAGAGTAGCAGAGTTGATTCACAGGGAGAAATCAATGAGAGTGTCCCCTGCTTGATGTAAATAAATACCTATGTACCAATAAAAGGGGTCAAGTCTTATAACTTCAACAAAAAGTAATAAAAATCTCTTTAAAAAACTGAATAAAGTGAGGGGGGGTTACTTTTCATGAAAATGGGGGAGTTCATGAAGCTCGGGGGGCCCTGATTATAATGAATATATTGAAAATATATCTGACCTTTTGTTAATTGAATTTTTGTGTTTAAAAATTTCCATCATTTCTAAAAATTTATCTTATTTCTACAGGGTGGCCACTCAAACACGATTTTCAAATTCCCAGTTATTTCCAGGTCAAAAAACGTCATTTTCCCATTCGGCAGTAGAAAGGTCAGCCGAGAGAGAGAGAGAGAGTGTGGTGGGGGGGGGGGGTCACCACTATAATTTCTATACTTTTGATGTGTTAATGATAAGGTGTCATGAAACATCCGATATAATGAAAAATAATTAATAAATACAAAGATAAGACTAAATAAACATTTTTTGAATTGAAATTACCCTAGAAGCCCAATGTTTCAAACTATATAGTAACTACATGGTGCCTATATAGATCTCGTTACTATATAGTTTGAAACATTGTGGTACTAGGGTAATTATTTTGTTTAATTTACAAATTTTGATTCATAGAAAAGGGTGATAAAATTTGTTTTGCACCCAGGCGCCTCTTACCCACGCGGCGGACCAGCGTGACTTCACAAGATCTTACCTTTTATTATTTACACTTGCAAGGCACCTGTAAAGATACCTGTGATACGAGGCCTTTATGAAAAAAGGTGTTATATTGATTAAAAATTAGGCCCTAGACAAGTACGGTTAATGACTAGACAGGGAAGGGGGATTTGCCAACAGCCCCTTCTCTGTCTCTATTAACTTTTAATTTCCAGGATATTTTTATCAATTCAAATACAAGAGAATTTAGAGAGACCAAATACGGTATTTGTTTTGATAAAAAGAGAAAAAAATCTAACATTGGCACCCTCGAAAAAATCTGAAATGTATACAAAGGGTCCCCCCTGTGGTCTGAATTTTTGATTTTAATAGAAAAATAAACTATTAATTCCCAAGATATTTTTATCGATTCTAATACAAGAGAATTTAGAAAGACAAGATACGGTATTTAAAGCGAAAAAATTTAAATATATATCTCATGTTAAATTGATTTAAAGCAGGTTCTAATTATTTCACACGTCTCTGGTCATTACAACAAATACATCTTTGTATTTATGTAAAATAAGGGTGTTTCTGGATTTGTCTATATTATTTATTTATTTAGCGCATGGCAGAGGTACACATAAGAGAGTCATTACAATTCAAAATAAAAAAAATTCCATTTTCCTGGTCATATATCGAAACTCCCGGTTTTTTCCCGGTTGATGGAATTCCCGGTTTCCCCCGATTTTCCCGGTGAGTGGCCACCCTGTTCTAAATTTGACCCATTATCTAAAATTTTGGGATAGAAAAGTCAAAATTGTGTTTCAGGTTAGTTGAATGGCTAATGGTAACTTACATTTGGAATTTTTGTTCATCAAGCAGAGGATAACCTCGTTGATTTCTCCTTATCAATATTTATCGATTTAAAATTGAAATCAAAATCTGTAGGGCCTATTTTGGTCTTGATACAACGTCAAGCATCAATTCTGCCTCAATTGCTGTTGATAATCAAAAACAGTGGCCGGATTAATTTCAACCCCACAAGTTTAATGATTGATATAAACTTGGAATAATAATATATTATAGTATAGAGCATATAATTATATGAGGGTAATCGGAGATTGTATGGCTATTCGAACACGCTCGATATTGTATTTTCAATAGAGAATTGTGTATATCTAATGAACCAACGAGCCAGACCAGCCAACGACTTTTGTTCGATAGATGTATAATTAGCATCCATCATCATTTGAGAATCCATTATTTCTTTGTTACCCACGCAGTAGAGCTACTTTATGAATTAGTTATAATAAAAAAGCTATTTTTTGTTCTAATAATGAGCTAATTAAATTAAGGAAGGGAGGGAGTTTCGTAAAATTATGGGGAGAACATATACTATACATAAAAGAGGAAATTTTTAGGTATAATATGTTGTTTTTTTTATGATAATGATGAGAGAAGGAGTTACACCAAAAAGGTCCAACCCCTAACGGCCTGGGTTGGCCCCTCCATCGTGAAAAGAAGAAGAAAGAATTTTATGGGTTGGGCGGGGGTCGAAGGTATCTGTGGATACGGGTCTTAAATAGCTGAAGGTTATAAGTCGCGGGTAAGATGGTGGCAGGGAGAGTGTTCCAGTCTCTGGAGATCATGTTACGAGTAAAGCCTGAATTATCCAGCTGATCTGGGTAATGGTCAACATAAACAGAGCCGGATCTAAATCTTTTGTTAGGGGGGCCCGCATGGAAATAAATAGATTTTCGAAATATGTTTTTTATATATTCTGGGAACATATCCGAAATTTATATCACATTCAGAATATATATTTGAAATATAGTTAACACATACAAAAATTTATACTAGAGCGACATAAAAATAATTAAATTTTAAGAATATACCTATAGAAAAGATAAACTTAATATAAATTTAACACAAAAATTTTATAATTTTAATATATTTTCAAAAAATATATAAAAAACATATTTCGAAAATCTATTTATTTCCATACGGGGAGAAAGCTTGAATTTGGCGCTGCTCCCCCCCCCCCCTCCCCGCAAATACTATATGAAACAAGTAAAGTATGATAAAAAATAGTAAATGGGTTATAATAAACAACCATATTGTTTTATTGAGTCAAGAATAAATCAGTTAAAGTTGTATCAATCTCAAAAGTTTTTGGGATATTCAAAAGTGATCCACGGGCTGTTTTTTGGATCCCATTAAAAATCCAACTACTGGACCAATTTTTTTTAATCGACGCGAAATTTTGTCCTCTTTAATTTACTATAAGACGGTTATTTACAAAATATGGACCGTTTTCGAGTTATAAGCGAAAAACTGGAAAAAGGGAACTTAACACCCCTCCCCCTCCTCGAGCTTCACCTCCACCCTCAGGGACTTTTGACACACATTAACCCAAGTCTGAGGAAAGAGTCTAAGACCATTTCCAAAACTCTGGGATTTTTTCTAACGATTTGGCTATGTCATAAGTGGGTGGGTTAAATTAAATATCTTAAGGTGGATACGCTAGTGTGGATCCACCTTTAGAGGGATTTAAAGGAGAGCGAAATCACAAAATAATTGGTAAATCTATAAAACTCTATCATTTTTTGATTTTTCTTTTTTTTTGTTTAATATTGATATAAGTATTTGAACAACCACTCAATATCATAGATTGACTCGAAATTGAAATTGAAATGTTCTTATTTACATAGAAGAAAAAGAATATAAGGAAGTGGAATAATACAAATCAATATCATTCTCTATACATAGTAGGTAGGTATAAAAGTTTAAATTTCAATATTTGATAACGATATTCTATTTTAAATAAATGACAAAAAATGGATGAATATTGTAATGTATTGATTTTATTTTTGTTAAAATTAAGTTGGGATCAATTTCTTTTAAATAGAAACAAATAGGTTGTCCTCTGCTTGATGTAAATAAACATACACAAATATATATATATATATTTATATCAAATGGTATATATGAGTGTATGTTTATTTATATTAAGCAGAGGACAACCTCTTTGTTTCTATTTATGAATCAACAGCTCTGTTACTCTGGCAAAATAAAGAATTTTCAATCAATTTCTCTCTCTCACTCTAAAAAAAAAAAATCAGCCCAAGTCACTTTATTACGAATTAGCCAAAACCTTTAAAAATACTTTTTGTTGATTCTATTTGATGGGTAATGGAATTAAAAAAAAAAAAAACTAAACAAACATTGAGAAATGAATCGAATTGAGCCCTTCGCTGCACAAATCGATTAACTCCACTTTTTGAAATATATCTTAAATTTAAGTGCCAAAGCACTTGGTTCAGTCATAGCAATTTATATTTATAATAAATTTCGAAAATAATAAATATTAACACCAATAAACGACAATTTTTTTTGGTCATTGAATTATATATATATATATATATAAACTTTTGAATGGAGGGTGGTTAAGGGGTCTAGAGTCCATGATCGGAAAAACTATGATGAAATTTTCGAACCATGGAAGTGAGCGCAATAGGTATATTTCTTCGAAATCTAGCTAAAAATGAAGGTCTATTTTTTGGACAGCATCCTATGGTTGATAAGTCACCGCCCGCCACTGCTAAGTACATATTTTACCTTTATCTGTATTTTCTTGTTAAATTTCCCTTTTGCTTTCCAACTTTTTAATTAAGTTTGATAACAAAGTCCTCCCTCTATGTTTTATTCAGGTAGTTTATTTCTCACTATTTTAATCGCAATTCAATTTATAATTTCTCCTTTGAAAGGTAACCGATGAGACTGAATAGAAGAAGTATGTCGGTGTGGTTTCCTTTGTGGATCGAATTTTCGGTCCTCAACTTCTTGTTGTCAAATTTCATACCATATACCACTAACGAAAACTCTCCTTTTAATTAGAGCTCTCGAGAGTTCAAGTTTTCGAGGTCGTATCAATATTTGTTCGTTATATTCGTCCTTATATAACATCAACAGCAATACAGAAGAGTCTTCTCTCCTCTCTTGGTTATTATTCATCAAGATAATAAAACAAAATTTCTCAAAACTTGAGCAAGCATAAATGGATGAAATGAAGAGTTGGCTGGTTGGCATAGAGGAGGAAGGCAAAGTAGACGAACGTGGGCGACTGTTTCAACTTGAATGCAAATTATATCAAACAATTTACGAATATTTATTATTTGCTCATTATATATTCTAAAATTATACAATATATCATTCGACAAATACAAGAACGTCATAACTCAAAAAATTATAACGGTGTCACAGAACTTTCACTTAAGGGGGTTCGTGACTATAATTTTTATAAGAAAATTCTCAAATTGTCACCATCGAATCATTGATGCAATAAATATTTATTCTCGAAATTTGAAGTTGATCGTCTGTCCCATTACCCAGAAATAAATTATTGAAAATTGTCCTTTTAACGTGGAACTAAATGGTCCGAGCTTTTAAAAGGGCTATAACTTCTATACAAATTAGACCATTTCAACAAATTTATACAGATCAATAAGTCAACATTTATTAATCAAATGATATATTTTTCAATAGATTTGACAGTCTAGTTAATTAGTTATTCATAAATGTAAAAAAATAAAAAGTTATTTGCAGCCAACAGAATATAACAAAAGCACTAGTGTAGAATTCCAAATGAATTTCTTGAAATCGTTTTTGTGTTAAATAAATGTTTTCATAATGAGAAAAAATTTATCTCAATATTCTTTTTATTAATATTATCAAAACAAAGATTTTTATTCGAAATTTTAACAATTTTTCTTTATTAAAAGATTTAGTAGCCAGACGTTGTCACTATGCAGAAATACAAAAGATTTTTTCTAAGATCAACCAGAGAGATAAGCTGTCCAAAACCTCCTTAAAGCTTTCCTTTTTGAAATCATTGGGCAATAGGGTGGGTCGAAAAAACTGAAATTTTTCTTTCGAAAACACTTTAGTGAGGAAAAGTTGCCTGTTGTAATAATAAGAAAAATGGCATAAAAAAAATTAAAATCAGTTAACATCTTCAGCTCGCGTATCTAATTTTAAACTTATGAAAAATTGCAAAAATCACTATATTTTTGTAATTTTTACTTTATCATACAGGGTATGGTTAAGTATTGTAATCGTGGATAAAAAAGTGTTTTTTTTCTTCTTTTTTTGAAATATCTCAAAAACGGCTGAAACTATTTTGATAAAAAAAATTGGGCGAAATCATGGCATTTCGCTCTACAAAAAAGCTCCAATAAGTGAACATCGAAAAAATTATATTTTTTGAGATAATAACTGTTTTGTCAAAATGTCTGTTAGTATGTGCGTTACAAAATTTTGTGGACGAGCTAGCTCAAAAACTAGTGTGAATATCACAACCAGATTTCACACGTAGTTTTGGTGCATTGAGATTAAGAGCTGATTAGATTTTGGTGCACATCGACCCAAAATTAAGGGGGCAGAGGTTAAAAATTAAAAATCTAGGCCATTTGAGCAAATTCAATCATCAGAAAGTGACCAAATTAAAATGGGACCACTCCTAAGGAATTCCCTTTCCAATAAAAAAAAGAATCAATGAACTCGCTCCATAAACAAAGAAGTTATGCGTAAACAAGTGAACATACATAACAAAAAACGGGACCAATCGGGAACTAGACTGAATCCAAGCAAAAAAAAATCATCGAAATAGATCCACATGGTAAAGAGAAATAAATGTTCAAAGTTCAAACACAAAAAAAAGAATTGATAAACTTCTCCTTTTTTCGAAGTCGGTTAAAAAGAACAATATTCGAGCACTGATGAAACAGAAAAGAAGTAAGTTTCTTGCAAGTTTTCTCCGTTGACCCTTTTAAACACCGAAGAAGATCGAGACATCCACCGAAACGTCGGTTTTTTAAGACAATAAAAATGACAATTTCTTTTATTCCGAATTTTATTTTTCATTAACCTTGGTCTGACTTTCTATCAATTCACTGGTGAATTCTACCAGTCCGTCTCCAAAAGAAAATACTTGTGTATTATTTTTTCAAAAATTTCTCCCTTTTCATAAAGATGAAACACAGAAAGTAGTAATGGAGTCGAACGGAATAGTTAATCCCATGGTTGACTGCCTTGTCGGGGTCAATTTGGAATTCCGTTCACTTCCAAGCAGCCATGGGATTAACTATTCCGTTCGGCGCAATCTAAATATTTCGCTAATTACTAAACTTGATTGAATTGTTTTGTCAATTGCAGACTAAATGTTTGAACTATTAAATTGTCAATAAACATTTTCCACAGCAAGTTGATTTCAAAAAAGAGTGAACGTCAACGTTTTGTTGTTGTGAATGAGAGAGAGGGAACCCCCTGGGGGCGTGCTTTACTCGGAAATCTGCATATGACATTGATACATACAAATACACACAATGATACAAATATTTGCATGATATCTCAGCTGAAATAAATATATATTTGATACGAAATGCAAAAGCTAAAAAAGAGAAAGATGGGATTTGGTTTCCGTCAAATCAGATTTATTCCTAAATCTGGCGATACTTTTTTCAACCTTTAAGCTAAAAGTGGCTTTTAAATTAATTGTAAACCGAATGTTTTCTACATTTGACTCAATCGTGAATCAAATTTAGAGAATTTTTGCCAAATATTGAGTGAAAATAATATCTGACTTGAAATAATGAAAATAAATTTTATAATTTTTCTCATTAATATATCAAAGAATAATTGATAAATCAATGAGAATTGTTTTTGACCGCGCTTATTTGAAAAAGATATTTATCGCGAGACTACTGCGGATTACGCTATTGGAGTCTGCGGAGTCTTAAGTGTTAAGAGAGAAAAAGATGTGATCCACTTAGCTACAATCCAACGTCATTTCGCGTATAGCCCGCTAAACATTCGGATGGATCACCAAATGAAAAAAAATATATAACATCTGAGATATCAAATTCACTTGGTGATCCATCCGAATGTCTAGCGGGCTATACGCGAAATGACGTTGGATTGTAGCTAAGTGGATCACATATTTTTCTCTCTTGGTCCAGACTTAAGACTTCGCAGACTCCAATAGCGCAATCTGCAGTAGTCTCGCGATAAATATCTTTTTTCAAATAAGCGCGGTAAAAAACAATTCTCATTGATTTATCATTTATTCTTTGATATATTAATGAGAAAAATTATAAAATATATTATATTGTAGTCTGGATCTATATTCATTTATAAAAAAAAAATGAAAACTTTTTCAATCCTCGTTACGCCCTTTTATTAATAGCTAGTACTTGGAAGACCGAGATTTGCTCGGGTTTTAGATTTATTGTTTAATTGAACAACCAATTGTTTTGTTTTGATTCAACCTCATGATTCATATTTCAACCACTTGTTAATAATTAGTTTAATTACAAAACGTATTAAAATATGTTGTTTTTTCACAAAATTAAGACCTGGTTGTAAAATATATTTTTAAATAAATTCTTAATTATTTTTTTATTTTATTTATTAAATGAATAAGGTTCATTATAAAACGTTTATTAGTATCTAATTTTAACGATTAGGGATAACAAAATTGTTAAAAACCGGTTTACAATGACTCTCCAAGGCCTTTGAGTAAATGACCTGACCCAACCTATTGTCTGTGTGGATAGAAACGAAAAATGAAACCATTTTTAAAACACCAAACTTAGCATCCCTTTAACTGTGAATAATTACTTTGATTACGAAATAAACAATCAAATTAAAGTTACTCGAAGATGAGACCATGTTAGATCGATTTGTCGATCCATAAAACCCCTAGTGCGTGATTTTCATCGAAATCGTTAGAGCCGTTTTCGAGAAACCGATCGATATATAATAATATAAGATATTATGCGATGGCCTTAAAATGTCAATAAAATAATTGAAAAAAAAATAATTAAATATGTTTTGTGCATTTTGTACCATAAGTTATGGAGGGAGTCCAACATCTTGAGACAATTTAAAATTAATTTAAGGAAATACGAGTATATTAAGGAAAACTGAAAAAGGTTAGTTATACTAGAACTTTATCATAATTATTATTGGTTAATATTTGTAATTGAAATAAAGTAATCAAAATATGTTTCACCAAGAATCTACACCAATCTCTCTTAATAAAATTTGTAATTGATTTTAAGATTATGTTTAGTTTAGAAATGTATTATAATGTAATTAATTATATGTATGTCAATATATTTAAATAAAATAATCAATCTAATTCGCAGAAAAAAATATATAAATGTTTTAGCACAAGAACGAGCTTTTTACAACCTTATGTTCTTGATTTATCGTAGGTATCGGAATCCGGACACAGATAGAAAATAATTTTCCCCATAAATTGAAGGAGACAATAAAAAAATGTGTCTTCTGCTGGAAAAATAAATTTTTAATTTATTTATAACAAGATTATAGTACAAACTCTTTTATTGTCTCTTTCTATTTATTTATAAAAATTCTGCTACTCTCGGCAAAAAGAAACTTTCAATTTAATTTTCTCCATATTTTAGGCATTTTTAAGCACAATGGTTAAAAAATAGGACCGCCTGGTAGGCAGGTTATATTTGTCTATCAGACGCAGCCTTGTAATTATTATTATTATTATTTTTTTTATGTTATCTTATCTTATTATTATTATATTAAACGAGCAAATCTTGTATATATATCCGATCGGGTTCTCGAAAACGGCTCTAAAGATTTGGATGAAATTCACGGGTTAGGAGGGTTTTGTGTTGGCGATTCGATCTGTCACGGTCTCATCTTCGGCTAAGTTGTTTTTGATGGGTTTTTTGTTAATTGAAATAATTATTCACAGGTGGTTGTCTAGATAAAAATGTATATTTACATTTTTATTCAATTTCCTTAAAATTATTAATTGTTTTTTTTTTAATTTTAAATTCCACTAATAGATCATTACAAATATTATTATATATATTAAAAGTTAGACAATTTAATTGATGAAGGATGGAAGAGGAGGGAGGATACCAATCGACTTGATTGGGGAATAATGGAATTGAAATAATTATCGGAAAAGAGGTTTTTTATCTAATTAGATTTTTCCTCTTATTAAAAACAAGGACTAAAGATGAATAAGGACACTCGATGGTGGAGAAGTATTCTCCGAATCGAAGCAAAAAAAATACAATGTATACATTAATTAATGTAAAGTAATTGGTTTAATAAAATTTATAAAAAAAAAAAAATTTAATTGATTAAAAATCGAGTTTTAAATCCCTATATTAGAATTTGGGAATTTAATTGATGAACTCAAAAATTGTTATTTAATTTTAAAAAAATTATTATATGGTATGTATTTATATACCTATACATATATATGGTACACATAGTCTGTGAGTCACTACAAGGCTTGAAATGCAAAAACTGGGTGAAGGGGTGGGGGCGAGGGTGGAGGTGACGATGGGTGAGATGTGGGGGTGCGGTGGTGTGGGGGGTGCAGTGGTGTGGGAGGTACGGGGGTGGAGGAATTGTTTTCGGGGGTGGGACGGAATTGGAGTGGAGTGGGGGTGTAGGGAGGATGTGCGGTGCAGGAGTTGTGGTGAAGTGGTGGGGGTCGGAGATTAATATATAGCTTTTAACTGAAACAAAAAGTTACCGAGCATCGCTCGGTGGCCAGGTACTTAAATTTATTTGTAGAACAGCTCTAAACCTAGATAAATGTAATCATGTGGAAATTTTGCGTTACAAGTTTTGGAAAATCTAATTTATTTTAAATATAAAAGGCTAAAAATCAATCATAATTAGTAGAGATTGTGGTGTTGGTGCAAGGTGAAACATCTTTAATAAAGATAAGAGTAAATAAATATTATATTTAATATTGATTTACTATGAGTTAAGGATTCTAGGTCACTTATTTCACATTAAAATTAAAAAATTAAAAGATATAATGTGAAATAAGTGACCTAGAATCCTTAACTCATAGTAAATCAATATTAAATATAATATTTATTTACTCTTATCTTTAAAAATCAATCATTTGCTTTGGCAATAAAAAATAATAATAATATATTTAATAATCTATTTCATGTATTAATAATAAAATTGGTAGCCGGTGAACGGTTCAAATTATGCTATAAAAAATTTAATTTCCTGACATTATTGAATTTTTTAAAATACGTACTCACAAAGGCGAATATAATATGAAATTGAATTCGAGTAGTAGTAATACTAGCACAACCTAATTCTCTTTTCCTCTAACTAAATACAAAATTAATTCCCTATAATGAAATAGCATTTTATTCGAGAGCAGGGTGGGGGTAGTGCTGAATACCTGTTTGTGTATGTGAAGGCAAACTCTTTGATGGCGAGTTTTTGCCCCATCTGATGATCATCGCTTCGCCTCCACCTCTCCTTCCCATTTCTATTTCATGTATTAATAACTAGCCCATTCAAAAGGCTCATTTTATTTTCGCTCTTGTCTGTCCCGTCCTATCATATCAAATTCAATAAATATTTACATGAGGCAGAATTGTCTGTGTACTTATGTGAATGTGATGGTGTAAGTATGTAGTTCCCTCTCTTTTCGTCGAGTAAATTGAAGAAAATTTTTGAAATGTTTATACATACATTCCGGATGAGCAGCAAACTATTTTCGTATGACCTAGTTTCTTTTTTGTTGTTGTTTTTTTTTTATCTTATTATAAAAGTAGTTGGAAAGCCCGCCTTCAGCAGGCCTCTTATAAGACCATCCTCTTTAAGCTCCCTAAGAGAATTTCCAAACACTTGTTGTTTTTACACGCTTTATATTAGCTTCAGCTGTATTTTTTTTATGAAAATGATAAGAGGAGTTACACCAAATATGTGCATCCCCTAAAGGCCTGGGTTAGCCCCCTCCATCGTGAAAAGAAGAAGAAGCGGGGATTTTATGGGCTGGGGAGGGTCGAAGGTTATCTGTGGATACGGGTCTTAAACAGCTAAAGGTTATAAATCGCAGGAAAGACGGTGGCTGGGAGCGAGTTCCAGTCGCTGGATGTATTTATCTATGAATGTATCAATGTGACTTTTGTTCTGTTAAATTCCGCAAACATTTCTCTATAAAAATAATTAAGACTAAAAAGAAAAAAAACAAATTTTATTTAAAAAAAAAACTATAAAGTAGGTACAAAATAATTTAATAAATATAAAGTCAAAAAGTGTGGGGCACTTTGACGAAATTAATTAAAAATACATGTTCTACGCCCCACACTTAGATCATTTTGTATTTTTTAGAATCGTGTTTTTTAGTTTTTTTTTTTTAAATATAATTTTTAAACAAATAAGTTATATAGGAATTTAGAAATCTTTTCCGGTTAATTTTTTCATCTTTTATATTTCACCAGCTGCGAAACCCGCCTTGAACTCTGTAGTGGATTTTAAAATAATAATTTAAATTTCCTAATTTCAATCAATTTTATTTGTCATGAACTATTAGTGGGTTCTAAAATTAAAGAAATCACGTCTGCGTCGTCGCGCAAGCCAATTATAATAAGTATATAAATAGAGTGAGAGATATTTATATATCATATATATGTTAAATTGAAAGTTTTTTGCCGAGAGTAGCAGAATTTTTATATATTGAAGGAGACAATAAAAGAGGGTGTCTTCTGCTGGAATTATAAATTTTATTTATTTATAACGAGACTATGAGTTTCGAGGGCTTTGCCCTCTTCATCGAGTTTGGATTTACAGTAATTAATTGAAGAATTCATAAATTAATTCCTGTGAATCCATTGTAATAGACTGATGAAGAGGGCAAAGCCCTCAAAACTATAGTCTCGTTATAAATAAATAAAATTTATAATTCCAGCATTCCTCTTTAATTGTCTCCTTCAACATATATATGTTGCAGTAAAAATCCATTTTTTAGTAAGAACGGGCTCTTACTAGTTAAAACGCGTTTCCCTAAATATCTTTGTGGCAACCAGAATTTACCGATGTTGGTTGAGTATGGTTCAAAGCTCTAGAATCTTCATTTTTGACCTTCCGCCTCATTTTGGGTGTTAATTTTCAAAAATTTTCAAACTAAAATGTCAAAAATTAGAAGCAAAGTTATAGAGGATGTAATTTTTGACATTTTCGTTTGAAAATTTTTGAAAATAAACACCCAAAATGAGGCGGAAGGTCAAAAATAAAGATTCTAGACCTTTGGACCAAACTCAATAACATTAGTAAACTCTAGTTGCCACAACGGTATTCAGTGAATCGCGATTTAACTAGTAAGAACCTGTTCTTTAGAACGTATATAGATATATATATAAATTGTGTTTCATTCAAATTTTGCTCATTTAAAGGAATGATTTATGAAAGAGGTCTGTTGTGCCAGTAGTATAATACTTACTATGGTTATCCTTTGGGCAGAATAGAATACGAGAGAAGCAAGCCATGGATGGGGGTAGGTAATGCATTATTCACTGGACACACCCCCTATATGTCTGCAACCCTTTAAGATTCGCCTGACACTTGCGATGCTTGCAACCCATTCACCCACCCACAAACACACGCCCTTTTCCACTCGCCTCTCCAGGTCATGTATTATTTATTTGGAAATAAATCCGTCAGGCCTTTACAGAGAGATCGATCTAGAATTAATTCTTGTTGCTACCTTGCTTGCTTTTTCAATTAAAAAAAAAAGAATTAGGGGTTTATTTATTTACATTCAGCAATCTGCCTTTTTTGATACCGTAACCTATTTTAGTTAAAATATTTTAATCTAGCTGGATTTATTAAAAAAAAATGAATATCTATATGTAATTCGAATTTGGTACTCAGTCACTCTAGTGACAGAAGTGAGAACCAAATGCCAATTGCATTCATTCTATACTTGGTAACCTTAGTCTACATGTGTTCATGAATACCATGATATATATATATATATATATATATATATATATATATATATATATATATATATATATATATGTAAATTGTATCTCCCGCTTATATAAATTATATTAAATTATCTGAGGTTGGTAGTATTGCATAGTGTCCTCGACTCAACTATGTTCACTCTTAATAGACCACATGTTATGACATTAAATGAGTGTGTATATTGATGAGCACCTTATTCAATTCTACTATACTTTCAGGTAACTATCATTTATAACTTATCTTGTATATTATCTATTGCATTTATAAATAAAACCCTACTATACTTTCAACTGTCAACGTTCAATTTACTAACCACACTCAATATATATATATATATATATATATATATATATATATATATATATATATATATTATAAAACAATGAGATAACAGTGGACACATATCTATTCCTTATTACAGGTGAATAGCTAATTCTTCTAAATATTGTATATATTATTGTTTTATATTATTCTAATAAAAAACCTTTATTACAGGAATCATTTGATGTCTAACCCAACCTCCAAAGTTACACAATAGAATATATGTCCTTTGTTATCTCTATTGAATATATATATATATATATCGGTGTCTCATGAACACATGTAGACGGGGTTGCCATAAGCATAGAATGAATTCAATTCACACTTGGTTCTCACTTCTGTCACTAGAGTGACTGAGTACCAATTGGCCTTATGATCTTGGATCAAAATTGTATTCGTTATAAAGAGAATAAATATTTAATTGAACTTCAATAAAATTCAGACAATAATGTAAAAAAAAAATACTTGTTTGTACTGGGTAGTGAAAAAGTTTTACTTTATTCTTCATTTTTATCATTCAATAGAAAAATTAAATTCATAAAAAGAAATCGTCTTAGAAATTTTGTTCTGTAGCCAAATTTTTGTATCTTCAATGCGGTGAACTGTTCAGATTTTGGGCTCTCTATGTCAGTGTTTCTCAACCCGTGTGCCGCTAGAGATTGTCAAATGTGCCGAGAGCATTTTTGAAAAATAATTAAAATTGTATGGAATTTGTAACTAACTTTGAAATAGTATTTGTAATTACTTTATTTTTTTTCGTATCGTTTACTTTTTTACTTTATCCAATGCAAAGCATGGGTAAAGTATTGTAATCGCTCTCGGGGCAAGCGTGGCTTCAAAGGGTCCTCAGGTAAAGACTACGGAACCCATGGACTCAATTAAAGTCACAAATTGTAGTATTCAATTAGGTTGAATTTTAGCACGTGGCGGTTTTGCCAAAAATTACAAGGGGTCTCGTCGAGAGGCCAAAAAGTGCGATTTTTTCATTTAGTGCGTGCGGATGTATGTATGTATGTATGGATGGATGTATGTTATCGTTTTTTTGGCCCACGATTTTTTCCACACCGTTACACCGATTGAAATGAAATTGAAAACCTACCATTAGTTTAACAAAATGAAGCGCTGATTAGTTTTTGGTACATATCGGCCCACAAACATTAGTACTTTATTTCAGTACTTTTTTAGTTTTTTCTAAATATCTTGAAAATGACTTAACCAATTTTGATGAAATTTAATATCCTAATTAAGTACCTTGGGGACCACAAAAAGGTTAAATAAAGTTTTTAGTAAAATTATATTTTAAAGTACTTTACTCTAGAGTAAGATGGTACTTTTTTTAATTTTTTAAATTCTTTAAAATTTATTCATTTGAAAGTTTTAATATAGCTCATTTAGCCTTGCTTAAGTAAGAATGGATAGGCTTCTCTCTGTGAAATGCTAAAAATTTGGGAGGAATTTTTATGAGTAACCATAGCAACTGCGTTGTTTTCTTATCCGTTACCTTTGCTGAAGACAGAGAAATCGATTTTAAACCAAAAATAGCGATTGATTCTCATTTAGTACTTGAGGAATAATCATTCTATATTGGATTTTTGACGTTTCGGTTTTTATTAGTAACCATTGCTGAAGACATAGAGAAATCGACTTTAAACCAAAAATAGCGATTGATTCTCATCTAGTACTTGAGGAATAATCATTCTATATTGGATTTTTGACGTTTCGGTTTTTATTAGTAACCATTGCTGAAGACATAGAGAAATCGACTTTAAACCAAAAATAGCGATTGATTCTCATCTAGTACTTGAGGAATAATCATTCTATATTGGATTTTTGACGTTTCGGTTTTTATTAGTAACCATTGCTGAAGACATAGAGAAATCGACTTTAAACCAAAAATAGCGATTGATTCTCATCTAGTACTTGAGGAATAATCATTCTATATTGGATTTTTGACGTTTCGGTTTTTATTAGTAACCATTGCTGAAGACATAGAGAAATCGACTTTAAACCAAAAATAGCGATTGATTCTCATCTAGTACTTGAGGAATAATCATTCTATATTGGATTTTTGACATTTCGGTTTTATTGGTAACCATTGCTGAAGACATGGAGGAATCGACTTAAAATAAAAAATAGACATCGATTCTCATCTAATACTTGAGGAATAACAATTCTACATTAGGTTTTTGACGTTTCGATTATTATTGGTAACCATTGCTGAAGACATGGAGGAATCGACATAAAATCAAAAATAACGATCGATTCTTATCTAATACTAGAGGAATAACCTTATTGCATTCCATTTTTGATGTTTTGACTATTAATGGCAACCTCTATTGAAAACGTGGAAGAATCGACTTAAAATCAAAAAGACTAAATTCTTTTTGGTAAACAACTCAAGTTTGAGTTGTTTGCCATAAAAGAATTTAGTCTTTTTGATTTTAAGTCGATTCTTCCACGTTTTCAATAGAGGTTGCCATTAATAGTCAAAACATCAAAAATGGAATGCAATAAGGTTATTCCTCTAGTATTAGATAAGAATCGATCGTTATTTTTGATTTTAAGTCGATTCCTCCATGTCTCAGCAATGGTTACCAATAATAATCGAAACGTCAAAAACCTAATGTAGAATTGTTATTCCTCAAGTATTAGATGAGAATCGATGGCTATTTTTGATTTTAAGTCGATTCCTCTATGTCTTCAGCAATGGTTACAATAATAACCGAAATGTCAAAAATCCAATGTGGAATGGTTATTCCTCGACTCTTAAATGAGAATTATTTTTGAATTAATGTCAATATGAACTACAAATTGCAAGTGATATCTGATTAATAATAAAGGAACAAACATATTAATATTTCAAATGAATTTGGATAAAGTTTAGCAACGATCCGTTGCAGTTTATTTTATATTTAGGTGTGCCGCAAATGATTCCAGATATTTTTAGTGTGCCGTCAACCAAAACAGGTTGAGAAACACTGGTCTAGAGAATAGAATAAAAGAGAATTTTTATTGGCGCTCATAGAGCATAAGATAAATTTACATATTTTATGTTTTACAACTTTTTGATAGAACTCAAAATAAAATTGAAAAAAACAAACTTTGATTATACTTCTTTACGGTGACAAGGACTTAAAATCACAATACAATTATTGTGAGATTAATCTGGATTTTTGTAAAAAAAAAAAAACTTAAAAAATGACATTTTTCATCATTTTTTTAATTTTAACCCTTTTCGATAATAAAAAATAACAATCAATCAAATAGGGGCGTTTTAAAATACCATTTAACAAATTATTTTTTTTTAATTCACCGAAAGTCCAAACAACGTACCGATTATTATTTAAAAAGTTTCACTTTTTCCTCCCATTTTAATTTAAATAACTATCTAATTAATTAAATAGTGAAAAAGGCAGCCGAAGAATAATAAAACTTACAAATTTATTAGAATGTAATTTTCATATTAAAAAAAATGACATTTCGAAGAAATTTTTCTCTTTCTTTAGCTTTTGATCAAAAAGGGAATGCGTGTCGAGTTGGAGTACTTGTACTCTAGCTCGGCGGGCAATAGAAAGCCAGACATCGTGGCAAAGGATGCGTCGGGGGTGGTGTGGGTTTTGGATGTCCAGATCGTCTCCGCGCTTGCAGGACTGGGTGTTGCCCACCGAAACAAAATAGAAAAATATAGGGGCAACTCCAGTTTGGTGGATAATATTGCGGAGCGATTTGGCGTCGGGGCGGGCTCGGTCAGGGTCGAGGCCATCACACTCTCGTGGAAGGGAGTGTGGTGGCATAAAGCGGTGGAGTCCCTCATCGTCCTGGGTATATCCCAAAAAACAACAAACAATTTGACATATAGGGCGATGAGGGGATCTCTCCTTAATTTTTAACTTTCAGCAGAAGAACATATAGAGCGGGTGTCGTATGATTTTTTTTGTAAATACAAAAAAAAAAAAAAAAAGAAATGTGACATGTGAGTCAGGATTAATTCTGGCTCTCTCAGCCATCCGCTCTGAATCTGAATTAATTTGTTCTGAAGCTGAAAGTGTGAAAGATTTGTAAATAAATTTGTGTAATGGTCTTTTGTCTTGTAAGAGGAGGCTCGCTCCTCGGAGGCCCAATAAACAAAATAATACAATTAAAAAAAAATTTTTAACAATCAACGAAGCAAGATATCCTTCTTGTCTCCTTTAACAGTGCTTTGGCTTGACTTGTATTAGAGTTTATCATTAATATTAACAAAATATTCTGCCCACCTAACCCCTGGTAGAGTTTTTCCAGGAATAATAAATTATTTCACATTTATGCACCCCTTTTTATTTCAGATCCATCACTCTACCATTACCTGTTTAAAGAGTAAAAAAAAAAATACTTCTTATAGATATTAATAACTTTTTTCATTTTCTTAATAAAATACTTCTTCAGAAAAGTTCAAAGAATAAATTTTAATTACTCCGGATTTTCATTACTTTTTTTCTTCTTCTAAGAATATAGATTCTTTTCAACTTGGATGGTTAAATATTTACAAACAGTAACCAGCATTTCGTCAAGTAGTATATTCGTTGTGTGTGTGTGTGTGTATAGGTCGGATGTAGTGGCATATATTACTTCACAGGCAATCGATAGCAACTGCTTCGCTTTTCACACACTCAGGAGAGGGGGGGGGCTTAAAGTGGGGGGAGAAGTTCCTATTAGTACATACAAGAGTTGCCGACGTCATTTACTAGCAAATATTTACTATTAATTCCTTTGTGTGTGTGTGTGTGTGTGTGTGTGTGTGTGTGTGTGAAAAAGAAAAAAGATCAAAGTGGGTTGAAACGAAGACTCGGCGGATTTCAGGGGTGACAACAACCAACTATTAATTAATTCTAAAAGTGGTTGGTATCTTAATTATTGCCTGTCTTGCAAAAGTTAATGAGAGAAGGCCAGAGGTTCAATTTACTGAATCAGATAACACTTGTATGCAAATTAAAAAAAAAAATCTGTTAATTTTATACTGACGGGTATGGAAAGAGTTCTATAGAACATGGGGTGAGTTTTTTTTAATTATATAATTAAAAATAAAAAGAAGGGCGTAATTTATATAATAATATGAACCAAAAGCAAAAAAAAAGGGATTATAATTAAGAGTGAACTTGTATACTGGTATTGAGTCAAGTAATTGAAAGATATGAATTAAATGAGTAATGAAGCTGTTGAAGTTTTTATTTTTGTGATTAATTTGAATAAAATTTGAATTTTTATTTAAATCACACATAATTAATTATAATTATGTATTTAACACGAACAAATAATACAATATAACTACGACATTTCGATCAACTTATTATGCGACCGTTCTCAAGTATGAGCACCCACTCCGATTATAGGTTAACTAAGCCAATCACGTGTCGGTCAGGCTTATATAGACTCCATGTACACCCCAGGCAAAAAACCAAAACACTGACGACCTCAGCATCAAATGATATGTGGATTAATTGTTATTTATTATTTTTGTTATTATTATCATTTGATTTGTCAATATTTTTCGATTCTTGGTTTTTAAAAACATGTCAGTCCGACAGGGGGCGCTGAGGTCGTCAGTGTGTTATTTTTTTTGACTGGGCTGTACATGGAGTCTAACTAAGCCTGACCGACACGTGATTGGCTCAGTTAACCTATAATCGGAGTGGGTGCTCAATGATCATACTTGAAAACGATCGCAGAATAAGTCGATCGAAACGATCGTAGTTATATTGTATTATTTGTTCGTGTTCAATAAATAATTATAATTAATTATGTGTGATTTAAATAAAAATTCAAATTTTAATTAATTAAATGAGTTTTTTTTCAGAATTAAAGATCCATGATACCCTCATCAAAAATAGCATTATTTATTTATTTATTTAAATCAGGGGTGGCCAATCTTTTCAGAAGGAGGGACACATTTCATAATTTTTCCTGTCGGGCCATGCACCTAATTTTTTTTTTTTTATTTTTGTTAACACTGTTCAACAAACATTTTTATCCGTAAGTCTAACAATGGATACTTGTAGAGTTTTATACGCTGATTCTCATAGATATTTGATTTAAAACCAAAATATTCTGTTTCCTTAATAGAAAAAAGTTTCCTCTTTAGTTTTTAGTTCACTGCTTATTTTTAGCTCAATTAGAACTCGAGTTATAACTAAATTTTTTTACAACAGGTCAGAGTTTTCAGATATTATCGGTCAAACGACGAAAAAGCCCTTTTTGAACTATTTTCGAATCACATTAAATACTAAACAGCAATATTTGAAATCAAAATATTTTGATGACGTAATAGAAAACAGTTTTCTCTTTGATTTTCAAATCATCACTTGTTTCTAGCTCAATTAGAACTCGAGTTATAAATAAAAAGCTAAGACCATATTTAATTTTATTTATTTTCTTAGAAAGACGGACTGGTAATCATTTACTAAGACTATGTATTTTTATCTATGTTTATTATCCTTTATAATCACGTAGTTTTACTTTTTTGCTTCACATATAGTTTTAATCGAGATAAAAGCTAGCGGTAATTTGAAAATCAAATTTACTTTAAAACTACAAAAAAGCCATAATAAAAATTGTTCGATAAATTGATTATTATTATTTTTTTTGACCACAACCCTGATCATTCAATATTTAAATAAATACTTAAATAAAGAATGTTATTATGAAGGTGTCATGATCTTTAAATTATTTCTTCTTACATCATAGCTATTTATTAATTCTCAAAAAAAAAAGATGGAAGAGTATTAAGGGGCCCGAACTCTTATAGAGATAAGAGGAAGAGTTTATTATTATTTGTTGCGTTTGGACCCTTGGGATCATGCAAAGCTTGATGATTCTTTCTGGTTGGACCTTCTACGCCTCTATCTTTTTCCGGAACGTGTTATCGAGTTCCATGGTCAGGTAATTTTTCCTGGCCGGATGAGTGTGTTGATGTTATATATAGGTGCCAAGGTATGTATGGATTTTTGGTGTTATTCTTCCATTGTTTCTTCCTTGACTTCGTGATGGTCCGGATCCGCCAGAATCTGAATACCCGGTTGCCATTCGAGGGTGGGTGGATTGGTTACCACCTGGAGTAATGTTGTTTTTGCCTCTCACGATTTATGGTTGCTTGTTACGAAATTTTTGTCCTGTACATTCGCGACGTTTTGTAGAAACAAAGATTGTCAGTTTCTGGAGCCGAGGGGCCAGTTATTTATTATTTTCAAATAAATTCACTTTGCTTCTTGCTGGGATCGAACTGATGAAGTCTAGGTTGATGTTCTCCTAATCGGATTAGAAAAGATGGTGATTAAACCGATTGCGCTACTGACCCCACGGAAGAGTTTATTATATATAAGTTTATTAAAAAAATACAAATCTTTTATAAAACAATCCTAGAAACGTTTATTAATCAAGATGTTTCGAGAGAATTTCTCCAGTTAGGTATCAATGGTAATTTTAAATTTCAAAAAAAATAAAAATAAATTTGATTACCTTTCTAAAATTGTTTTATAAAAAATTTGAATTTTTTTAAATATTTTAAATCCAATCAATAAATATTGTTTTCTTTTCAATATAAGTTTAGTATTAAGGCGACTCTAACTGGTGGGCATAGGTACGGAGTTTTTGAAAAAGTTTCACCTTTTTGTTCCATTTTTGTTTGGGTTCATGTCTGGCACTAAAAGATACAGAAAGACATGTAGGTGTTTATGACATAATTAAGCAAGCCTTTGATTGACGTAATTCAGCGCCGCGCCTGCAAAATGAAGGGTATGCATTCAAATAGAACGCCATGGATTGCGGGTTGCGTTGACAGGCGCTGAATATCTTTATAGTATATATTTTTTCAGCAGCTTTATATGAATCACATCAAATCACAAGTGAGAACAAGAATTACTGATGTTCATTTAGAAAGTTGTTCTTAAAAAAGTACCTTTTTTATCTTTATTGTTTAAAAAAATTTATATCAGAGTAAAAAAAATTCTTAAGTATGAATTAAACAAAGAAAATGTAAAAATTTTGCTTTTTTGGGTCGGAACGTGAACTGTATTGTAATCGTGCATGAAAAAAGTGGTTTTTTGCTTCGTTTTTTTCGAAATATTTCAAAAACGCCTGAAAGTATTTTGAATAAAAAAATTGAGCGAAACCATAGCGTTTTGGTCTACAAAAAATCCCTAATAAGTGAAAATGGAAAAATTTGTATTTTTTGAGAAATAAAAAAATAACAAAACATTCTATAACCCCGTCCGTATTCGAAGAAATGTGCAAAAAAGAGTGGCGAATAAAATAAAATTTAAAAAAATTATGGGTTCTTTTTTGGACAGCTTGCCCTGGTTGAAAAGTCACCGCCCGCCACTGATGTGAGATCTTCCAGGATAAATCAGCCTGTCATATAATAAAAAATCTCCTAATTCTATTGCTATAGGCAAGCTATGACTTGCTTATAGTACTCTTAGATATTTGCGATCTTATATATTGCGAGTTCTTTGAAATAGATTATTCCAGAAATTCCCGAAGATTTTTATTTATTCCTTTTTTGTATTATTAATAGTTTCTCATCGAGAACAATCTTTATTCGACCAAAACTCGTCTGGACTTGTCTTTGACATGCTTGAATCGGACTATACCAGGAGGGAGTTAAACCTTCTATCAGCACCCTTTTCCGACAAATCATTCATTTAATTGCCCCTTGAAACTATATAACAATTTTATTTTATTTCGAAAACAAATTTTTAAAACACATTAAAAAAAAAATTATTTTATGTTCGTTTCAAAAATATATTGAGTTTTTTTCTAGTTAATTTTTTTCATTTTTTTATACTTCTTCGAAATGTGGGAGATCTTTATGCCCCTACCCTGTATTTTTCATTTTTTTTTTTTTTTTTATATTTTTCATTTTTCCAAATGAAAAGCAGACAATCCCCTACCCTCTTTCTCCAATATAGTGGCTAAGTAATATATTTATATTCTATGTTCTTTCTTTTTAGATTTGACCTGAATTACAATGTTTGCTGGGGTATAAATAAGGGTTCTAGTATCAAAAAAGAAACAAGCAGGTTTTTGGCTTTCCGGGTGACATATCCAAGGGAAATATCGTAATCCCCCCTAGGGTCACGTTAACGTCACTCCGTATTATGTTCTCTGTAAAAAAAATATTCATCCCTTTCCTTTTTCTTTTCCCATTTTATTATTGTATAATACTATATAAAAGAAAGCTGCCTTGTCTGTCTGTCCGTCGAGGCCAACAAACTATCTCTACTATACAATAACCACAAATTAATCAAAATTTACTTTTCACAAGCCCCAGGGGCAGCAACAAAAGCAAAACAAGTTCAAAAGAAGGTGAACCAAAGCCAGTAGAATAATAATAAAAATAATAATAATAATAATACGTAAGATGAGTAGCGGAAGGAAAAGTTTTTCAAAAGATAGGAAAATTAATGGCGAGTCTTTTCTTTCAAGTTTTACAGACTTTAACACACTCTATTACAATATATATATATATATATATATATATATATATATATATATATATATATATCTATACATAATCCTTAGTTTAGACCCCGGGGGTGACTGGGTAAAAAAAGAAGTGAGTTTATTTCAAATATTGTTAAAGAATTTTATTTTTAACTTTAAAACACTGAAAAAAAGGATCTCGAATACGAACATCCAATTACACCCAACTATTTTACTTTGCCATACAGAATATGGTCAAGTATTGTAATCGTGCATGAAAAAAGTGGTTTTTTTGCTTCTTTTTTTCGAAATATCTCAAAAACGGTGGAAACTATTTTGATTAAAAAAATTGGGCGAAACCATGGCATTTCGGTCTACAAAAAAGCAGTAATAAGTGAACATCGAAAAAATTATATTTTTCGAGAAAATAATTGTATTATGTTAGGGTGTTAGTCTGTGCGTTACCAAATTTTGTGGACGGGCTAGCTCAAAAACTAGTTTGAATATCAAAACCAAATTTCACACGTAGTTTTGAAGCCTTGAGATTAAGAGCTGATTAGATTTTAGTGCATATCTACCCAAAATTAAGGGTGGGGGGGGGGGTAAAATTTAAAATTAGAATATTTTTAAACTAAAAAAAACAAGAAAAATGAAATGACTATAAAATGAACTCATAATTACGAAAAAAAATTTCTGGCGCGAAAATTAGGAGGGGGGAGGGAGGCAAAAATGAAAATTTAGGCCATTTGAGCAAACTCAACCATATATTGTATGCAAAAACAGTGGGCCAACAGAACAGTAAAAATGCAAAAACAAACCGCCCAAAATGGGGGCGAAGCTCCCAAAATATATTTTTAAAAATCGAATGTTAAATTTTAAAAATAACCAAAATTATACCGTATTAGATGAAAAAAAAGCGTACATTAAAATAAAATTTCAAAAAATGGAGGGTGCTTTTTTAGACAGCATCGCCTGGTTGAAAAGTCACCAACCGCCATTGAAAAGTTGCTATTAAATAGCTCGATCGATAAGAGACTCAATAGTATTATTTGCTTTCCTTCTGTTTGACATTGAAAGCTAAATTGAGTCGTGTTTTGTACTTTATAGCGAGAGTGTGAATGTGTGTGTGAGTGGGTCTTTTCTTGAAAAAATAATATTGAAGCAAGATATAAGCAAGGTAAGTTTATTTTCTTATCTTTTTATTTATTTATTTAATTCATTTAAATATATTATATACATTTTGAATTTGGATAAAACAAAATCTGTCTGGAACATTAATTTCTATCTAGGTATAATATCTTGTTTTAAACTTTCTACTAGAAGGTAATTAATATTAATTCTTGTTGAGCTTTAGGTGCCAGAGGAACAGTACAAGACAAACTGATATCACCGAGGTTACTTTATGGCACCCTGGGCAATACAAGGGTGAGATTATAATATATGTTACAGTATATCATCATAGGGCTTGCTAATTATGCACATCATAATTAATCATTAAAATCAAAGCCATATATTTTCACCGTTAGGAATTTTTTCAAAATCTTATCTTATTATTATTTTTATTATTTTATTATATTAAACGAGCAATTCTTGTATATATAGCGGTTTCTCGAAAAAGGCTCTAACGATTTGGATGAAATTCACGGGTTATGGGGTTTTTGTGTTGAGAATTCGATCTGTGGCGGTCTCATCTTCGGTAAGTTGTTTTTGGTGGGTTTTTTGTTAATTGAAATAATTATTCACAAGATGTTTGAATATTTATAATTATATTTTTTTCAATTTTCTTTTAATAAAATTGTTTTTTGTTTTTTATTTTAAATTCCACTAATAGATCATTACAAATATAATATATAGAATAAGCCAGATTAATTTGCCGCAACGCTGACGTAATGCTGCCGACAGGGAGCGCTGATGCCGTCGGTATTTTGCGTCAAATTTGAATTATAATCGTAATTTGGACTCGAATTTTTAAAATGAAACACTCCAATTGATTTTAAATTAGGAAACATTAAATATATTGATAATTATTCCTCCTCCCCGCCCCTCTGAACACTTAAAAATTAAATATTCAATTTGCTTTTCTTTGCGCACAGAAGAAGAAATTAATCACATCTTATTTGATTTATATTTTATATATTATTTGTTTATTTTTTAATAATTTGCCACTTTTTTATAATTTTTTAAAAATCTAAATTTTGTTATTCTTATTTATTGATTTTTACAAAATTGAACGACTTAATACACGCATGCCCGAGTTTCTCATGGCAATACTGGATGGAGCATCCTGTCATACAAAAAACACCTGATCTCTTTTAAATATTTGGAGCCTTATATCGATTATCGATCCCAAGTTTAAAAAAATGATATAATTTAATTCTCCTCCTCACACGATCCCACTTATTTAAACAAATCTACATATTTCCACACAAAAAATATCACAATGCTGGAGATTATAGAAAAAAAAAATATTTCCAGATTCATATCTAGAGCCTCATTTCTGTAGCTGTGTCAAGAAGAAAATGAGGCGAAACTTTTAAGAGAGTATGTATTTTCGGGAGTTTACAGGTATACATTTGGAGTGTGGTTTTTTAAGAGGAATAAAAATTTTTGACCGAGACGCCGCCCGCCAGGGCACCAGCCCGCCAGGGCACCAGCCCGCCAGGGCACCAGCCCGGAGGGCCGAGCTTCGAGGGCGTCCACGAAAAAGCTCGTTATTGTATATTAGAATTTGCCAATTTAATTAATTAAAAGTATTTTTCTATAAAATAATTTATTAGCATATCAATTTCATTCTATTAAAAAATTCGACAATTCGAAGGATCGTACCTCATTCTTCAGGATTTAGTGTCAACGAAAGAACCTCCATGTATAATATATTAATATTATTTTTAATTAACCGACTTCAAAAAAGGAGGAGGTTCTCTATTCGACTGATTTTTTTTGTGTCTATGTTACCTCATATCCTATTTTTCGAGATATTAATTATTTAATTCGCAAAAAATATGATCCCTAAAAGGAGACGAATTTCCAAAGGAGAATGAATAATGAATCATTTTGGACGGTTTTATCATTAATATTTAATTTCTTTAATAAATTTTCTTATACAATTATAACACTATATACTAGGTCCGAAATACATTTTCAGCAATGTAAAATTCGTACGAATGTTAGGGACCACATTAATATTTTTTTTAATTAAATTTTTACCTTATACTATTTTTAACATCAATCTTATCTTCTTCTTTGTTCTAAACATAAGATTATTAATATAATAAACTCTTTAAAAAACTTTTTATCAAGAATTTAAATAATTATTAAAGTTTATATAATAAAAAATGACGTCCCACTTAAAAAAAACTTTTTTTATTAATATACTCGTTATCAAACATCCCTTTCTTTGAATTTAATAATGACATTATATAATAATAATTAACAAACGAGGGTGGTCAAAAGGGAGGTGAAAATGCAAGGGGGTTGAATAGAAGAGAGGGGGAAGGGGTTGTCACATTTTATTTCAAAACAAGAAAACTTTTTCGTTTAAGAATGAAAATGATTTGTATGATAAGTGGATTAAACTTTGTGCAATCTTTTAATTTTATGGGTTAATATCCCCCTCGCCGGTCCCCTTGATCACCCGCCTGTCTTTTGGTGTAGATTCTGTTCTCCCTCTTACTGTGTACCGTTTTATGGTAATTGTTATTGTTATTTAGTCTACAAATTCAGTTGAATGTTTATTTACTCCGATGAATATTTAATTTATTTCTTAATATTTTAAAATAGCAACAAGGTGAATGAATGTTTGAAGAAAAATTGGAAAGTTTACAAAAATAAATTGGGGGAAAAGAAGATCAGAAGAATGAAATGAGAAGTTTAAAAAGAATAAAAGTTATCAAATTTTAAGGGTTTTTAAATGGGGTCATAGATATAGAGTCGACTCTCGATAAATCGAACCTCGATAATTTGAATTTTTCGATAATTCGAACTCTTCAGTTGTTAACTTCGGTAAATCGAAAAAATGCTGTCTATTTTGATACGCTCGATAACCCGAAATCCTTTTCGTAACAAGAGGGGGAGAGAACGTTCTATAATTCGAATTATAGGCCACTTCCCCTCTTTATAATTTTTACTAGCAATGTTTACTCCTCATTTTCTGCGTAATGTTTACCTCCTTCCTATTGCAATGTTAATACATATGTAATTTTTTTGTCGTTTTCATTATTTTTACTTTTTTACTTGAGGGTATATATAAAATTTATGTAAGCTCATACATATTTCCAAAAATATAATAAAAACTCTTAATAATTCGATTTTTTTTCTTTCCTCTTCATAATTCAAACTTTTTGATAATTCGAAGTCTCGATAATTCGAATTTTTCTTGTAGTCCCTTGGATTTCGAATTATCGACAGTCGACTGTATTAGGCATCGAGACCTGTATTATTGAGTAACTATATACAACTAACTATATTCCACAGAGATAGTCGAACCTGGGTAAATTACCTCAAGTGGAGTAAAAATGAAAATTTCGGGAGTATTGAACATAAATAAAATTAAATAAATAAAAATTGCCAAGAAATCGATTGACATTTGAGGGGGGTTTTTGAAAGGGGCTAATTATGAAATTAATAATCTCTTTTATCGGAGTAAATTATAATTAAATTTAAAAATTTTAAATTTTAAAATCTCAAAAGGCCGATAATCTAAGGTGTTTCAGATAGGGTTTTTACATGTCAGAAGGAATCGCCTTTTCAGGAGTCGAACCACAAGCGTCAATTTAGCTTTTCAGATGTTCTTTCAATAGAAACGAGATCTCTCTGACATATAGTTATGATTTAAACAAATAAATTTCACTCATATTTACTAGAATTAAACAAACAAAAAATTATTATGTATTGAATGCAATTTTCAGCATGAGGTCGTATTTAAAATTAAGATCATAAGGATGTGGCTTTTTGACTAATCAAAAAAAGATGGTGTTAGTTACAAAAGTAACATCACTTTGGTTAAAAATTTATAAATTATAATTAAGATGTATAATTAAAGTGTTTTGAGCATCTTTTTTGAAAATATTGGTAGTTTTTTCAAAAATCAGCGTGTTAGTTCTCAGATTCGACTCCTGGGGGGATATCGCAATTTAATAATATTTCTACTAAAATCGTCCGAAAAAGGTTGATTGAATTCTGTCTCTTTTAAAATACATCTTGCTTAATCTGAACTCGAGCTGATTTTTTGAAAAAAACTACCAGCTATTTTCAAAAAAAGATGCTCAAAACTTTAATTATACATTTACATAAGAGGACTTTATGAAAAAATTATTTTTCATTTTAAGCTAAATTTTTTAATTTCCGATCTAGAATGGAGTGAAAAATTTCTGTTCTTATATCATATATTGCGATTCAGAGAGAGGTTTTTGTCTCGAGGGTGTGAGCTGAATGCCCGGATAGCGTGTTAGTTCTCAGGTTCGACTCCTGGGGGGATGAATTCCCTCTGATATCGCAATTTAATAATATTTCTACTAAAATCTTAGAATTTGTCCGAAAAAGATTGATTGAATTCTGTCTGTTTTATAATTAAGAATTAAGATTTTAATATTCTACAAATTTGAAAATCTCAAAAGACCAATAGTTTAAAGTGTTATAGATAAATTTTTTATGGTAATGTCATCTGTCCCGAATCTGTTCGAGTCCTAATGGGGAAATCCCTTCTGACATATAAAAAACATACCTATAAAATCTTAGATTATCGACCTTTTGAGATTTTAAAGTTTTAAATAGTTAGAATACTAAAAATTTATCTCTTAATTATAATTTATATATTTTTAACCAAAGTCAGGTGAATTTTTCTAATAATCCATCTTTTTTCTTAATAGTGAAAAATTCACATATTTAAGAATAAAAATTTTATAATGATTTACTTTACTGTTTCTTATATTTGATAAAAAAATAAAAAATAATAAAAACTAGCGAAAGTGAATATTTTGACGTAAGTATTTCTAGTCCATTCGATTCCAGCGAGATATTACTAGTAATAAATGATTGCTTGACTCAATATGAGCAGGTCTTGATTTAACATATAACCAAACACAATAGTTAATTACGGATTTCATGATCAAGTCTCGTCGATCTGAAATTGTTCCTAATTCATCAAACATCAAGAATCCCAGAATCGAGTGATGGAAATGACATCTAATCAATCAGGAAGAAAAGGTTATTATTCTATGAAAGTGAGGATGATAGTAATTAAACTTTTGATTAAATTTCTTAAAGATCTTATATTTCTTGTTTCTATATGTAAAATGAATTACATACTTAAGCTGATGATGAAAAAAATTTCATTGATTGTACTTATATATCTATAAAAAAATACAAATATTTTATGGAAGAATCTAGAAAAGATTATTAAAAAATCCAGACGTTTCAGAAGAAATTCTTCCTTTATCAATAAAATTTAAAAAAAATAATGATAAAGCACCTACATATATAGATATAAATAAATATTTTGAATACAGACAACAACAACAACAACAAATTGTTTTGGGGATGAAATTACTTTGAATGAAAATAAAAATATAAAATTCTTCCAGAACTTAAGTGACTTAATTTTTATTTATTTATTTATTTCAACGGCTAATGTTTTTTTAGTCACAATCTAATAAAATTATTGTCATTTGTTAGTTTGTGACTAAAAATCCTTTATTATTATTAGTGAATTAATAAAATAAATAATAATAGTTAAAAAAAATTATTGTCTTTTATTAGTTTGTGACTAAAAAAACCTTTCAATTTAAAAATAATTTAAAAAGTATAAATAATTACGAAAAATAATTTTTTCCTAAAATTTTTTGATAAATATTAGACAAATAGTCCATATCTGAGCTTTTGTTAATTGAATCTTATACATACTTATAATATTTAATTTTGTTCAAGGAGAATGGTGTAGGTTCTAGGTGAAACATATTTAATAAAAATGTAAAACTTAATTAATAATTAATTTTTAATTTTTTATTTCAATTTATATATTTGATATTTTATAAACGGACTCTTTGTTTTTTTTACTATAATATATTACTTTTATTTTAAGTTGAAATAAATGACTGAATTATACCTACACATTTTAGTTTGTTTTCTATAGGTGTATTATAATTTTTAAATGGATTTCCTAAATAAAATTTTACTTAAAGAAATTGTTTATTTTAAAATACTCTAATATTAGAAAATGTATTTCATGTATAGAATATATTTAAAGAATTGAATCAAAACCACTTCCGAATTGATATAAAAAATACATAGAATAGAAAGAAAAAAAAGGAGGGAGTGAAAGGTAATTCACTTTAGAATATTATGATGAAATTCCATATTCAATAACATTTCTATTTTATGGGGAAATAACAGAAGAAGAGAGAGAGAAGAAAAAATACAGGAATCCGAATAAAAGATGAGGTGTGCACCCCCAACCCCCTTCCCCCACTCACCGCCCCTATTTGGCTCAGCCTACCCAAAAAACTCATCTCTTTCAATTCTAATGGGAATTCAAATAAAAAGAAAATATTTTCTCTTATTTTTTTTCTTCCAATTGATTCATTTTTTCGATTATAAGCCTATGTGCACACAAACAAATAAATAAATAATAAAAATAAATATGGGGGTCCAGGGCTGGGGGTCGGGGCAAGAGGGCGAAATTTTAAAAATATATTATAAGTAAATAAAATAATTAACAGATAAATACAAAAAAATAGCACACAAATAAATAAATAATAAAAATAAATATAGGGGTCCAAGGGTGGTGGTCAGGGGGGGGGGCAGATGGAAGTATGGAGATCCAGGGGTGCAGGAGGGTTAAAGGGCGGGTGGCGGGATGGGGGCCCAGAGGGTGCAGGAGGGTTAAAGGTCGGGGTGGGAGGTCAAGGGGCGGGGGCGGGGTGGGAGTGCGGGAGGGTTAAAGGGCGGGGTGGAGGGATAAGGGGAGGGGGTGGGAGTAGGGGTCAGGGGCGAATTTTCGGAATCTTTTAAAATATATATAAATAAAATAATTAACAGAAAAATTCAAAAAATTAGCACACAAATAAATAATAAAAAATAAATATAGAGGTCCAAGGGTGGTGGTCAGGGGGTGGGCAGATAGGGTGGGATGGAGGTCCAGGGGGTGCAGGAGGGTTAAGGGGCGGGGTGGTGGTCAAGGGGCGAGGTCGGAATGGGGGCCCAGAAGGTGCAGGAGGGTTAAAGGGCGGGGGCGGGATGGGAGTGCAGGAGGTTTAAAAGGCGTGGTGGAGGCTCAAGGGGCGGGGGTGGGAGTAGGGGTCACGGGGCGAATTTTCGGAATTTTCTAAAATATATATAAATAAAATAATAATTAACAGAAAAATTCAAAAAATTAGCACACAAATAAATAATAAAAAATAAATATAGAGGTCCAAGGGTGGTGGTCAGGGGGTGGGCAGATAGGGTGGGATGGAGGTCCAGGGGGTGCAGGAGGGTTAAATGGCGGGGTGGTGGTCAAGGGGCGAGGGCGGGATGGGGGCCCAGAGGGTGCAGGAGGGTTAAAGGGCGGGGTAGGAGGTTCAAGGACGGGGGCGGGATGGGGGTGCAGGGGGGTTAAAAGGCGTGGTGGAGGCTCAAGGGGCGGGGGTGGGAGTAGGGATCACGGGGCGAATTTTCGGAATTTTCTAAAATATATATAAATAAAATAATTAACAGATAAATTAGCACACAAACAAATAAATAAATAACACAAAAAAATATAAAAAATAATAATTAAATTAATTTCTTTATGATTAAATGAGCAGCCAATGTATTTTGGTATTATTTTACTTTTATTTATTTATTAACTGAATAAAATTGCCTGTTCTGAAAATCATAAGAATATATAAATTTATGGGATAAAGTCATGGTTCTCTCAATTCGTGGTCCGCGGAACAATGGTTCTCCGTGAAGCCATTCCAAATTTTCAGTGAAAAAAATCAAATACACAATATTAAAATTGTTGATAAAGAAAAGCCAAAAAACGTCGTGTTTTGAAAATAAAAGTGAAATTTTTCTATAATTTTTTGGGCTTTATACACTGAATAATAATTTAATTTTCTAATAATTTTATAATTTCACAAACCACTTAAATCATGTTCGAGGGACACCAATTAAGAATTACTGGAAGGGATTACATAAAATTGTATCCTTGTAAAAAAATAAACTGCAATGGATCGTTGCTAAACTTTATCCAAAGTAATTTGAAATATCTATATGTTTATTCCTTTATTATTAATCATATATCAGAGGCTATTTGCGGTCTATGTTTAAAATAAAATAATAAAGAATTTAAAAAAATGTAAATTTTTATAATTTTTATAATTAATATAACAAAGAATAATTGCTATATCAATGAGAATTGTTTTTGACCGCGCTTATTTGAAAAAGATATTTATCGCGAGACTACTGCGGATTACGCTATTGGAGTCTGCGGAGTCTTAAGTCTGGACCAAGAGAGAAAGAGACCACTTTAGCTACAATCCAACGTCATTTCGCGTATAGCCCGCTAGACATTCGGATGGACCACCAAGTGAATTTGAAATCTCAGATGTTATATATTTAATCTCCCAGTCCAGAGCGCTCGGTCTATTAGTATGTTAGATGCTTGCCATTAATTAATCGAATGTTTTCACATTTGATTCAATCGCGAATCAAAAGTAGGGAATTTTTGTCAAATATTGAGTGTGAAACAATATTTGAACTAATATATTTCTAACTTGAAATAATGATCTTAAATAAATTTTTATAATGTTTCTAATTTATATAACAAAGAATAATTGCCATATCAATGAGAATTGTTTTTGACCGCGCTTATTTGAAAAAGATATTCATCGCGAGACTACTGCGGATTACGCTATTTGAATCTGCGGTCAAAAACAATTCTCATCGATATGGCAATTATTCTTTTGTGGAAAAAATCGTGGACGAAAAAAACGATAACATAAATCCATCCATCCGCACGCACTTCTTGAAAAATCGCACTTTTTGGCCTCTCGACAAGTCCCCATGTAATTTTTGGCAAAACCGTCACGTGCTAAAATTCAACCTAATTGAATACTACAATTTGTGATTTTGAGTTCATGGGTTCCGTAGTCTTAACCTGAGGACCCTTTGAAGTCGCGCTTGCCGTGAAACCGATTACAATACTTTCTCCATGCTTCGCATTGGATAAAGTAATAAATCTTTAATAATAAATTTGTAATTGTGGTTTGCATTCAAAAATGCTGGTGTCCTCTAGGTATGCTTAATTTATAAATAATTATCCTGTCCTCTAATGCCTCAGTTTCTTAATTTTTCTAAAATATAATAATTAGGGACTCACCGTCCGGCGATTCCTTGCTGTTGGATTTCTTGTACGAATATTCCCAGTTCGCCCCTTTCCTCGGATCGTAGCCCAACGACAGAGAAGCCCAGGCTGGCTCCATCCGGCTTGAATAACTGCATGCACCAAATTCCAGAAATTAAACTCTTTGTTCTAATATTATAATAACACACTCTCTCACTCTCTTTTTCTCATTCTGATTCAACAATTCCAATTCCATTTATACACTCTCGTATAATATAGGTATAACACACTAAACAGTAATGTATTTAAAATAATTTAAGCCCATAAATTTTCAAAAACTTTTCAAATGAGAAATTCAAATTTTAATAAATGATTTATATTATTCATAACACAAAATGTTTAAATTAATCATACAATAAGGGTGTGAGTAAAAAATTATACATATATTTTTGACCTTAAAAAAATTTTTTCAAATAAAATTACATGTAAGTATGAAAGATATTAATTTGCCAATGGTAATAGACTCAAATTTACAAGAAAATCATAAGTTGGTGTCATCTATTAAATCCGATGGAATGGAATATTTTTAATTATAAGCTCTTCGGGATTCGAACCCGAGTGCCAGTAACAGCAATCCGGGCCACCTGCAAGATGCGAACCTCTCTGACATATGTACATTGTACACGCGTAAAATATTTTGTTATCTTAATTTGTAAAATTTCGCGATATAGTGATTCTGAATTTAAACATATAGCCATGCCATATAATTTAAATAAAGGTCCTTGAGTGTTTCGAATTTTGAATCTCTTCAAAAATTCGAATGGCAATGGAATGACTTTTCCTAATTTAATATGAAAGATATTAATTTGCCGATGGTAATTGATTCAAATTTACAAAAATCATAAGTTGGTGTCATCTATTAAATCCGATGGAATAGAATATTAAATTGAAAGTTTTTTGCCGAGAGTAACAGAATTTTTATATATTGAAGGAGACAAAGATTGCTGGAATTATAATTTTATTTATTTATAAAGAGACTATAGTTTCGAGGGCTTTGTCCTCTTCATCAGTCTATTACAATGGATTCACAGGAATTAATTTATGAATATTCATAAATTAACAAAGCCCTCGAAACTATAGTCTCTTTATAAATAAATAAAATTTATAATTCCAGCAGAAGACACACTCTTTTATTGTCTCCTTGAATATAATATTTTTAATTATATGTCAGGGGGGTTGTTTTCACCCCCTTCGGGAATCGAACCCGAGTGCCAGTAACGGCAATCCGGGCCATCTGGCATATAATTTAAAATATTCCATTCCATCGGATTTAATAGATGACACCAAATCTTGATTTTCTTGTACATGTAAGTAGTTCGGAAAGAAATATAATAGAATTTCATAATTTGTTTTTATATTTAATAAATTTAACATCCATTGAACGGTAATAACAAATCGTTTCATGTATATGGGGCATTCCACGCCAAATCAGACGGTTTGAAAAATTTTAATTTTTGATTTCCTTCGTTTTTTGACATTTTTTAGAACCCATCAAAAAACTTTTCCTGGTAAATGGATATCGAATAAATCGTCTATAAATCGGTAAATCGTCTTCAAATTTTAACAGTATGTGTATTATGCTTTTAATGACTTATATTCCAAGTTTCAAAAACTTCTTGAATTTTTGCATTTGTGAAAGAACTTACCTTAAGAAGATAAAACAGATATGAAATACAAGCACTATTTGCATTTGGTGGGCTTATTTATTTATTTATTACGAAACTTTCTATGTGAATTTTCAAATGGTAGATAATTTGACCTCCTCTTTTTAATTCGGGTTGTTTTGATTTACTCACCCCTTTCAAAAATCGGGATGTTTTTGTATTAGTTTCCTCATTATTAAAAAAATAATGTTTCGGAAAAATAATAAATCACGATATTATATGGTGGGCATATGTATGCACATGTATAATAATAAATGGAGAAAATATCATAATATTAATAAAAGTTAAAATTTTGCTTAATTAAAAAAAGTATTGTTAATATGTGAGTTTGCGTCCATTTAATGAGACTTTATAATAATAATGTTTTGTGTGGGTAAAATTAATTAAATTGAACATAATGCCTGGCTAATTAGCAGGTTTTAGTTTCAATATATAATTCAGAGAACCTATTGTAAAGGTTACATGAACAAGTTTATTGATTTTAGCCAGAGCTAAAATAATTACACTAGGCAGTGGCGGATTTAACGGTGGGCAAACTGGACGGCCATCCGAGGCCCAGGAATTTGAAATTTTATAAAAAAAAAATTAAAAATACCAATTTTAGATTAACCTAAAATCGGAATGGGTGCTCATACTTGAGAACGATCGCAGAATAAGCCGATCGAAACGTCGTAGTTTATTGTATTATTTGTTCGTGATAAATAAATAATTATAATTAAATGTGTGTGATTTTAATAAAATCTCAACTCTTATTAAAAATACCAGTTTATTTATTTATGCCTTTTTCAAAACGACTCCTTAAAATCTTAATAAAAGCAGTCAAAAAATTCAATTTTTGCACTTTTAAACAAACAAAATATAATTTTTTTTTTTTGTGAATTCAACACAAAATATCAGTTAATGAAGATAAAAGTAAATAAATATTTTTATGGGATATTAATTTACTATGAGTTAGGTTTTCTAGGTCACTTGTTTCACGTTAAAAATTAAAAAAATAAAGAGGTAAATTTTTTCAATATACCTATATATAATATTTCGGGCTATCAACCCATCTTCAGGAATTACAATTATTTTTGTAATTCCTGAAGATGGGTTAGATAGCCCGAAATATTATATATAGGTATATTGAAAAAATTTACCTCTTTATTTTTTAATTTTTAAAGTGAAACAAGTGACCTAGAAAACCTAACTCATAGTAAATTCGCCCCCTGGCCTCTACTCCTACCCCCGCCCTTTAACACTCCTGCACCCTCTTGGCCCCCATCCCGCCCCCGCCCCTTTAACCATACCTGCCCCCCTTGACCACCACCCTTGGACCCCTATATTTATTTTTATTATTTATTTATTTGTGTGCTAATTTTTTGAATTTTTCTGTTAATTATTTTATTTATATATATTTTAAAAAATTCCGAAAATTCTTCCCGTTACCCTACTCCCACCCGCGCCTTGACCTCCTATCCCGACCTTTAACCCCCTGGACCCACTGGGCCCCCATCCCCCATCCCGTCCCCGCTCCTTTAACCATCCTGCCCCCCCCCCCCCCCCCCCACCTGACCACGACCCTTGGACCCCTATATTTATTTTTTATTATTTTATTTATTTGTGTGCTAATTTTTTGTATTTATCTGTTAATTATTTTATTTATATATAATTAAAAAATTCCGAAAATTCGCTCCCTGACCTCTACTCCTACCCCCGCACTTTAACCCTTCTGCCTGCCAGGTGCGAATCTCTCTGACATATATAAACGCGTTAAATATTTTACTCAACGATTGTTATCTTAATTTGTAAAATTTCGCGATATAGTGATTTTCAATTTAAACATATAGCCATGCCATATAATTTAAATCAAGGTCGTTGAGTGTTTCGAATTTTGAAGAGATTAAAAATTAACAAAAATGATAACGACGATTTACATATGTCAGAGAGGTTCGCATCCCGCAGATGAACCAGATCGCCCGGATTGCTGTTACTGGCACTCGGGTTCGATTCCCGAGGGGGTGAAAAACAACCAATCTGACATATAATTAAAAATATTCCATTCCATCGGATTTAATAGATGACACCATCTTATGATTTTCTAAGAAAATTTGAATCTATTATCATAGGCAAATTGAAATCTTTCAAATTCAATTAGGAAAAGTAATTCCATTGCCCTTCGAATTTTGAATCTCTTCAAAATTCGAAACACTCAACGACCTTTATTTAAATTATATGGCATGGCTATATGTTTAACTTTAGAATCACTAGATCGCGAAATTTTACAAATTAAGATAACAATCTTTGAGTAAAATATTTAACGCGTTTACATTATGTCAGAGAGGTTCGCACCTCAAATGAGCCAGATGCCCCGGATTGCTGTTACTGGGACTCGGGTTCGATTCCCGAGGGGGCGAAAAACAACCCTTCTGACATATAATTAAAAATATTCCATTCCATCGGATTTAATAGATGACACCATCTTATGATTTTCTAATATCTTTGAAAAAGATCATTTGGGGCCATTTTCGAGGCGCCAGCAGCAATCTCGGCCAAAGAACTCTCCCTCTAATGAAAGAAAGTAACATTATCCAGGCGCACTGCCATAAATCTTTATCTTGCCTAAAGAATGTCTGTCCATCACCACCAAAAGAAGAACTCGAAACCCTTAACATTCCATCCTTTCTATTGTATAGAAAAATATACTTTCTCCGATTTCTCCCCAATCCACTTTCTACTAGTCTAGTCACCAGATGAGAAAACAGTCTGTTCAAATTAAATGTTTCCTGAATTGCTTGCATGCCTTCCTCGTTTTCAATCATCCACCAGAAACCAAAATAAACATCCTTTGCAAAAGTTTTCGCATACATTCCAGCTACATTTTTAAAAAAGAAATTAGTTATGTAATATACCTACTCAATAGCTAATAATAAATAGATTAGGTATTTCAAAATAAAATTAATCAGTACAAATTATTTTTTAAGAAATTTTGATTACATTTTTGGCTATAATTATCATTTAGAAGAAAAATTGAACCCGTAAATTTGTCCGAAAATTTTTGAGATTTGGAAATTTTTGTATTCGAAAGGTTTGTGCTAGAAAGAACGGGGTGTGTCAAATTTCAGCCAATTAACTACGACAGTTCTCCATTAAATAATGAGGAAATCATATTTTTTCTTCTCTATATAAAATAGTCATTGAACAAATAGAATAATTTTCGAAGTAATTAAAGTTAAATTTCATATCAAAATTGAAAAATTACTCATAAAGAGAAACGCTTTTTAAAAATTTTCCCTTGAGCAAGGGTGCAAAATTGATTTTTTTCCGGGAAATTTTAACAAAATTAATATTTTTTCATTTCTACATAAAATATTCATTTAAATAAAAGTATAATAACATTCGTGGAAATTTTATTTTATTTGTCTATAAAAATCGAAAAATTACTCATAGTGAGGGGGCGACCTCTTTGTAAAATGTTCAAATAGATTTTTTCAAAAAATTTTAACGAAATTATACTCATCCATCCATCCCTATTTTAAAATACTCAGTCAAATAAATGTACAATTTTTGTAGAAATGAAATTATATTTTCTAATAAAAATTGAAAAAGTTCTCATAAAAAGGGACGTACCATTTGTCAAATGTTTCGACTTGACGAAGGGTGCAAAAATAGTTATTTTAACGAAATTATATTTTTTCATCTCTATATATAAAATACTAATTTTTTAAAATAAAAAGAATAATTTGCCTAAAAATAAAATTTTTTCCTACTAAAATCAAAAAATTGCTCATAAGGGGGGGGGGGGGGTAAAATTTACTCCCTTGACGAGTGGCGGAAAAATTGATTTTTCTTTTTTTGAGATACTGAGGAAATTATATTTTTTCATGGAAATGAAATTGTACCAAAATCAAAAAATGTTTGTAAAATTTTCCTTCTTGACGAATGGGACAAAAATTGAGATATTTTAAAGAAATTATTTTTTCGTCTTTATATTACTCATTTAACTTATAGTATGATAATTATCGTGGAAATAAAATTTTATATCGAAAGTGAAAATACTCATTTAAATATAAGTTTAATATTTCAAAATAAAGAGATTTTTTGGGGAAGGGTCACCGTCATGGATTTGACGGGGTAGCGCAGGTGACTCTAGTTACGTCAATGATAAATATATTCAATTTTTGTTCGTTTAATAAGATATATAGAAAGATTAGATCCGATAAAATTACCTACTTTCTACCTGAGAGGATCAAAATTGTCGTTTGTTTATTCGAGGACGTGAGAAAACTCTTGCAAAATGACGATAAATATAAAGGTATTTTTTAAATTTAATATAGATACTTATAAACCTAAACCTATAATTATATAAATCTATGCTTAAATTTGATCTCAAATCTTCTCAATCGCCGATTAACAGTAGAATTTAATTTATTTTCAAAGAATTATTTAGTTTTATTTATACTTAGGTAAAAATAATAATTAACATAAATTTTAAAACTGTTATATGTATTATTTTAAATATATGTACAACCTATATTTCAGGCAAATAGAATATACCTAGCCAAATGGCTTTATAATAGAAATAAATACAAAACTTTTAATGAAAACAATCTTCAAAGGTTTATTAAAAGACCAAAGGTGTCGGGAGAAAGTTTCCCTTTATCAATGGATTGCTTTAAAAAGGAGTGATAAAGCAATTACGATATAAATATTATGAAAATAGCCATGATACAAATTGTTTTAGAGATGAAATTAGCTTGAATAAAAATAAAAAATAAAATATAAATGTTTACGAAAAATTATTTCTACCAAAATTTCTGATAAAAATTAGAAAAACAGTCCATATCTTATCTGATCTTTTGTTGATTCAATTTTTGCAGTTTAAAATTTCCATAATTTACAAAAATTAATCTTGTTTCAAAATTCTGTTCTTTATCTAGATTTTTTTTCCCGATCCCAAAATTTGAACGAAAAACGGAATTTAGAAAAAATATTAATTTTTGAAAATGATCGAAATTTTAAACAAAATGTCAGATAAGGACTGTTTTTCTAATATTTATCAAAACATTTTGGAGAAAATTAAATTTTCGTAAATATGTATATATAAGTAAGTGATTGAAAGTATCGCTCCTTTTTGTTATGAGGGTTGTAAGTCCCCAAGGAAGCTGTATTTTTACTTTGTATTAAAAGAAATGTTTAATATAGGGGCTGTTCTGATTATCTAGTTAACCAATGTTATACATATATGATATCCTGTAAAGAAAAATGGAGGGAAGACAAGGGTAGTTCTCTTCAAAGGAACATGAAATAAAAAGGGTAAACAATTTAACGTTTATATAAAATTTATTGAGTAATCAACAAGGGAAAGGTTTTTGATTTGTGGAGTGGTTTAGATTGATCAAGAAGAGTGTTTGGGAAAGGTACTAGTGAAAAATTGTGGCAATTTTGAACAGTAAGTATATTATATATTTTAATGAATCTGAAATTTTGATATTTTCCCTTTTGAAAATAGATAGAATTTTTTCAAAAAAATCAATTTGGGGTGTATAGACAACGTTTATTAAGAGAGAAAGAATTTACGTTTTTAGGTCAGAATCTAGTATTTAACTAGAGAATATTTTTTATATTGGGTATCAGAGGGATTCATCCCCTCGGGAGTTGAACCCGAGAACTAACATGCTATCCGGGCTGTTAGTTTTTCCCTTTTTTTTCATTTTCTAATAGAATTTCTTCACCAAAACAATTTGAATTATTGTATATCTTTCAAAATATTTAATTGTCTGATGTTGCTTTAAATATATAATTAATAAAGCAACTTTTTTTTATCTTTTTTTCACATTTATTTAAATTCCATTGGTAAAGGCCGAAATTTCCCGAAACGATTAGTATTTTAATTAATAAAGTAAGGGTGTGTAGTTTTACAGTGAATGAAATAAAACTCAAAGAGGTTTATACAATCTCAATATATTTCGGATTATTAGACTACACACCCTTTACTTTATTAATTAATATCATGTTTCACCTAAAACCTACACCACTTTCTCTAAGTAAAAAAAAAGTTTAGTATTTTATTAAACGTTTGGAAGATTGTTTTTATTAAAAGATATGTATTTATTTCTATAATCAAAACACTTAATAACATTGTACAATATATTTACCTTATAATAGAAATACATATAAGACAGGTAGATTGAGAAGATAAAAGAATATGTAGTTAAATAATTATGATATAAAATATACATAGAATAAATAAAAAAATTAAAATAATAGTCAGCCGCAAGCGATAGCCTGAAGGCGACAACGGGGATCAAAAGCGAGCCTTACCTTGACAGTAAGAATCTGTCTGCCCTGGGAAGATTCTTCGACAGCCCTTTTGAATTCGAGAGCATAGGTGGGCGTTGTAATCGGCGGTGGTAAAATCGGGGGTGGCGCACCACCGAGGCTGCCATCGGCCATCTATGATGCATTGCAAGGGTTGGAAAAGAAGAAAAAAAAAGGTGGATAGAATCAGCTCCAAAGGCTTACAAACAACCAAATTGAAATGAAATTAATAATATAATAACAAAAGATATATATTTATAATAATTAAAGAAAAAAATACTGATCAATCTGATAAAAACAGTGAACGCTTTTTTTAATTTTCATTATATTATTTATTGTTTTTCATGACAAGAAATTAAAAAGTGCAATACTAATCCAGATTGGACTTTAAAATAAAAAATAAAAAAGGGGGCCAAGTACGAGCAGGACTGTCGCAAGGGGATTTAGGTGATTTATTTTAATTGAGAATTTTTTGTAAAATATAATGAAAAAATCTTTAAAGGATCATCAGTTCAAAATACATTATAATCAATTACAAGTATTAATAAATTATTGAAATATCTATGTAAAGGATAAGTTTGGTCAGGGCCGCAGCAGCTATTCGGCCGCCCGTGTGCAAACTTTAATTTTACGCCGTCTTTTCAAGAGTCTGTCTAGCTGTTTTGCCGCCCTTTGAGTTGACCTGTAATTCTAGGCCTTTGAACCAAATTGTGTAAACATAATCTGTGGGTCCCTAAGAAAATAGTCATGCAAATTCCAACCACCTAAAATGAGAGGAAGGTCAAAAAATAAAAATGTTAGGCTTTTGGATCAAACTCAGCCAAATTTTTGTATGGATACATAATCTGTGCACCCCTGAAAAACTAAAAATGCAAAAACCATACTAAATGTACATGGACCTCTGCTCTATGGGTCTCTTTGATCAAAATAGATGGAATATAGTTGGACATGGCAAATGTTCACATTTTAAAAACAAGAAAAAGTTTTTAGCTCCTTTTAGCTTAGAATTTTATGATAAAGAGGGAAGTAAGTATAATAGATAGACAACGCATGGTAATTTATTTTTTACATTTTGTCATGTCATTCTCTGTATTCTAACTATAAATTACAATCGTAATAATGAAATAAATACAAAAACTATTTACCAAGCAAAATATTTATACGTATTTAAATAGATAGGATGGAAATAATTAGTCTCTACTAGATTTAACTAGCCCTTATCATTTAAAATCTTACACAAACAAAAACTAGCATCTTTTTGATTAAAATATCATTAAAAATCTGCCTATTTACTTGATTTGTTTTTATTTGGTATGAACAGTACAATACAAATTATAGTTTGTAAATCTTTAACAAGTATCAATTTTGAATTAAAAATTATTTTAAGGTCCAAACCATAAAAAAAATACTATAAATTCAACGAACATTCATTATTTTTCTTTAGATTGATCAGTATTAATAGAAAAAAAAAAGAAAAAAAGAAGAGTGGACTTAATATTCTATTTTCTTTATATATATAATATACTACAAGATGAAAGTATTATAGTAAAAAAAAATAAAATAAAAAAATATTTAGCAAAGCCCAGCACATTTAATTTCCAACTTGCTCCAGAATTAAGAATATAAAATAAAAAAAATAAAGTACTAACCGGGGCGGCTGATGGCGGCGAAACTGTATCCCCGCTGGAGCTATGGGATAATTTGGCGACAGGGACTCTCTGGTCATCGGGAACACGGGACACTGGAACATCATAGTCCACTTCGAGACCATCGTCCACCTGGAAAATAAAATATATATTTAGTTATCTATTTATTTATTTGTTTGTTTGTTTGGTCCTTTAATTATACACCAATTTACTCCAACATTTTTTCATTCCTCTTACTAAAATATTATCAAAAACTTTAAAATTGTCTTTAAACATGCTTTTTGGAATGAAGTTGCTATAAGGGGGTAGCAATAGAAGCAAACTGGCAGAAATCGTCACGTAACGGAAATGCCCTTCGGCCAAACCAGAAATAAAAAAATATTTAAATCCAAAATCCTGAATAAAAAAAAACTAAAAACAAAATTGCCATTTTAATCATAAAGTAGTTATTGATTTTTTTTTATTAGATAATGTAAAATTTTTAAATAATGTTAATTTCATATAGCGTTATTTAAATAATTCTCAACTTTAAAAACTAAAGATAGTTATTTTATACACATTTTGATTCTCAATATTTAATATATTCAAGAAAATAATCGAGTAATACAATTATTAATAATAGCCAGTATTTATGGAGAAATTTTTGGACGTATTTTATTAACTCTAATATTTTTAAAATAACGTAAGGAACTTAGTTCCTGAAGAGTGTGCCCTAACCGCACACGTTTGATTTTTTTTACTGCTATTTTGCAACCTTTTTTCACGGTAATTTCATCTTCAAGACGATCAGTATCATTGCCTATTTTTAAAAATTATTTATTTGTTTTTAGTAGCTTTTTAAAGAAACTATTTTTTCAAATTTCTCAAATTCCATTCATAAAGTGAGAATTTCTCCTGAAACTTTTGAATTTTTAATAGACGTTTCTAGATTGTTTTATAAAAGACTAGCTGCAAGGCCAGGGGGCACGTCCCCAACCCACGACCCCCCTCACCCCCATTTCTAACCTTCTAGTGACCCACAAATTATGTATACAAAATTTGGTTGAGTTTGCTCCAAGGGCAAGAATTTTCTAATTTTGACCCTCCCTCCCCCCCCCTTTTTGGGTGGTTTTTGGGGGAATTTTTTCAAATAAAAGTTGTCAGAAATCACATCCCCTACAACTTTGCTCATAATAAAATTTGCCATAGAGCTAATAGTTTAGGAGTTATTTGATAATTTTCATTCGTGCGCCCCCCCCCCCAAACCCCCTTTTGGGGTAAAAATATCAAAACGTTATATAACTAAAAACGTAAGTTAGAAGAGATCTGATGCAAATATGAAATTTCATAATAATCCCTTGAGCCGTTTTTACGTGAATCGTGAGCAACATTTCGCGGAACCCACGGAAACATACAGACAGACAGACAGGAATTTTGTTGAGGGTGTTTTCGTTCATAATATTGCTTGAAACGTGTGAAACCAAAATTTGGCTTGATTTGGACCAATGTACAGACAAAACCTTAATTTTATATATATAGATTTGTATTTATTTATATATTATGTTTTTCATTATCCTTGGGCTGCCTTTCAATCAATTTACCATTTTAAATTTGAATTCATACCAAGTTAATTATTCGAAAAAAAATAATTAATTTTTTAGTTTATTAAATTTAATTTGATATTAATAATATTAATGCACATCTGAGCCAAATTACAGCTTTCTAGCTCAAACCGTTCTCTGACGAAAAATTTTCAAATTACTTAAATTTGCAAATAGCGTATCGAGTCGGTAAAAAGTTTTCATTTTTTTTTCTTTCTTCAAATTATATTATTGTGCTAAATATGGTGAAATTTTTGTGATTTTTTTTTTGTTTTTTGTATAAAATTTTCAAAAATTTTTTTAAAGTAAAGAACATTTTTGAAAATTATTTTAGAAACTTTTTAAAATTTAAAATATAAAATACTAGTAAAATTAATAAATAGTTTCTAAAAAAATTTTCAAAAATTTTCTTTACTTTATTTAATAAGTTTCACCAAGAACCTACACAATTCTCACTCAACAAAAAAAAATTCTTTTATAAACTAATCTAGAAACTTTCATTAAAAGTTCAAAAGTTTCGGGAGAAATTCTCCTTTTCTTTTTTGTTTATAATTGCTTTTACATTCATATTAAAGAAACTTTATTTTCACATTCCATTGATAAAGGAAGAATTTCTCTCGAAACTTGAACTTTAATAAACGTTTTTAAGATTGTTTTATGAAAGAATTTGTATTTATTTTAAGGGCTAAATAAATGTCTGCGACGAAAGCAAAGTGGACTTTGAATTATGGTATAGTAAATTTTAACGTAGTTTCCCGTTGCCTTCACTATTATTATTTCACTAGAGACAAATTTTCTTAGCCCGAGGCAAACAATATACCCACTAATATATAGTATCGTCTCAATAGGCAATTAATAATATTATAGTAAATCGGGGTTTCGCTTATACACGATGCGAAATTGAATTTCCAATAACGGAATTAGTTCTGGTGTTATTATCAAGGGAAAGGAGCCGGAGCTCAATAACAAACCCATTCAATGGATAATAGTATTAGATTCAAAATAATAGTAATACTAATAATAGCGTGAATTTGAAAATAATTTCTTGAATGTTTTATTAAGTACCTAAAGTTAATTAAAAAATAAATAAATAAAGTAAAAAACATTCGAAAAAAGTGTAATAAAAATTCAAACCGTTTTAGGGAAAAATCATCACATTGAAAATTTGACAAATATTTGGTTTATTTAAGAATAATAAAGCAATTAATATTAAAATATTATATTATAAGAAAATATGTGTGGAAAAGACAAATAGACGTTTGACCATGCAAAAATGTGCAGCGAAATGAAGACAGGCACAAGATTTGACAGACGAGAATGGGAGAAAAAATTGACTGTACCAGTGGATAGGGATATTCTTATGGCGATTGACAGGGTGGATGGAGGAGCAACAGATAAAAGAGAAGATGAAGAGAAGAAGAAGAAGATGAGTTAGAAGATTCAAGAATATTGTATGGATTTTATTAAATTTAATTGTATAGATTATTGAAGGAGACAATAAAAGAGTGTGTCTTCTGGTGGAATTATAAATTTTATTTATAAATAAATAAAATTTATAATTCCACCAAAAGACACACTCTTTTATTGTCTCCTTCAATATATAAAAATTCTGCTACCCTCGGCACAAAAATTTTCAATTAAATGTATAGATTATGTAAAATTAACCCAAAACGCAAAAAGGGTAAGGGTTTGTAAATAAATAATAAGAAAATATTATGCAAAGTATCAGGGATTATAGAAGTATTTTTTTTTTTAGTTATACAGGGGCATAAAGATCTATCACATTTTGAAAAGGTATAAAAAAATGAAAAAATTGAAAATTTTTTTAAAAAGAACATAAAATATTTTTTTTTAAATGTGTTTTAAACATTATATCAGACGAAAAAAATGGGGGGGGGGGGGGTAGAAAATGAAAATTCTAGTCCTTTCGAGCAAACTCAACAAAATTTTGTATACATATTTTGTGAACCCCAGAAAGTTACAAATGCAAAAACTAACCAAAATAGGCGGGGGGGGGGGGGGGCAAATAAAAATTCTAGGCCTTTTGACCTATGTATACAAAATTTGGTTAGTTTTTGCATTTCTAGTCTTCTGGGGGTCCACAGAATATGTATAAAAAATTTGGTTGAGTTTGATCAAAAGAACTAGAATTTTCATTTTGACCCCCCCCCTTTTATGATATTAAAAACACAATTAAAAAAAAATTATTTTATGTTCTTTTTAAAAATATTTTCAATTTTTTCTTTTTTTTCTACCTCTTCAAAATGTGGTCGATCTTTATGCCCCACACTGTACATATAAGAATTGGAATTGGGGAAAAAGTGAAAACTTTTTCAATATTCGTTAATACGTTCTCTGCATATAGTGGTAATTTGGCAATTTTTCATCAGCGAACAGTTGGAGTTAGAAAGCTGAAATTTGGCTCTGAGATGAAATAATATTAATATAGCTAAAAAAAAAAAAAAAAATCAAAAATTAAAAATTAATCGCCCGACTCTAAAAAGAAAATAAAAAAATATTCTATTAGTAGGTAGTATAACGTTTTTTCATGAACCTAAATTTATAAAATTAAGATTTTGTCTGTATCGCCCCAAATTTTGGCTGTACACGTTTCAAGCAAAGTTATGAAAGAAAACTCCCTCAACAAAATTCTCGTCTGTCTGACTGTCTGTTCGTGTAATAAAGTAAAGTTTGGAACTAGCAATATCAAATTTACTCAGTACAAACTAGATGATAGTAATACCATATAGTGAATATTAAATACAATTATATTCAAACGCCTCCCAATCGATCACATCCTTAATTTAATTAAATACAATTCTTTTAACAATCAATATAACATATTTCAATAGTGAAAACGATTTGATAAAGGGATGATATATATCTCGAAAAAGTTTATCCAATAAAAATTGATTAATTAAAAAAATAAAAAAGTATCCCTTTATCAGTTAAAATAAATGGAAGCCAGGAAAATAAAAATTCAATTTACGATTGTCAACTTTTCGATTAACATTTAATCTTCATCAAGACAAAGAATGTTTTTTTGTTAAACAGATATAATACGTTCTTGTTGCAAATATCCATAGAAATATCAAAGCATCAAGCCCCCCTTGAATTGTGACGTCACACTATCACTAATAATATCCTGAAATCTAAAAAAACATATAGTGAAAAATATTTTAATTTTTTAATTTAACTTTTGTAACATCACAATTTTTAAGATCCCCGGGCTCTCCCTGTCACATTTTGTCACAAATATGAGATGCCACCGCTTACTGTGTGAAGTAATTTATGGACCTAAAGAAAAAGAAATATTTTGTCTTCTTGAAGATAAAAAGTTTTAATCGAAATGTCGACAATAGAAATATGAATATTTGTTTATTTTTATTATTTATTTATTACTTATTTTAACTTTTTGACGAAAATCACGATAAGCGTGACATCTCTAAAAGATTTATAGAATTAATAACATATGAAATGGGGGGAATTTACCATTCTTCACATATAGCACCTTTGACTTTTACCAATTAATATAGCCACGTCGTTTATTTTTATCGTTCTTATGTGTGATTTAAACAAAATTTCAACTCTTATGATAAACACATTGATTCGATTTTAAAAGAATTGTAAGTATGATGTAATATTATACATGTATTATAGAATATAGTGATTGTGTTACCTCAAAAGGCGTAGTCGAGCCAACGCCTGGGTATAGATCAACGTTCGGTGGACCACCAGCCGGCAAAGAGAGGACTAAATCGCCAGACGGATTAATATCAAAATCTACCGGTAATAACGACGGATGCTGTTGAAGTTGGACATTCAATTCACCCAAAGAATCCTGTCGAAAAGATAATAATAAACATTTTAATTTTAATTTAACAGTTTTTCTAAAACTTAAGTGATTTTAAAATATATATTTTGTTCAATTGAGTAATATTAGTTGTTATAATATACTAAAATAAAGAAGAGCTAAAATAAACGTGTAGATTTAGCTTTTATTTACTTTTTCAACAAAACAAATAAATAATCTAATTAATTAATTAGATTTAATTATGCTTCAATAATCTAACAGTGGTGAGCGAAACTGTTTAATACAGGGGTTCCCAAACTTTTCCGAGTCGCGGCGCCTTTTTTCAATTAAAATTTTTCCATGGCGCCCTATTATATATATTTATTTGGCCGCGCAGGAGGGGTCCACTTCTTACAACAGATAAGAAGTTTACAAAATTGGGTCTACACAATTGGTGATAATTACATTTTCTCTCTCTCCCTCTCTATTTACAGTAGTAGAATTGTTAACATTTTATACATCTATATCTATATCAAATAAATAAAAACTAATAAAAACAAAAATAAAAAAGATGAACAGAAACAAAACAAAAAATAATAATAAAAAAAAATATATGAATAAAATTACAAAAACATAAATAAAAACAAAAAAAAACATGAATAAAAATGAAAAATGTAAAAGTACATATATCAAAACATTAGCATATTTCGTCTCTCTAAATACTCTTGTATTACAATCGATAAAAATATATTGGGCATTAATAGTTTATTTTTAAAAATTCAGACGACAGGGGCACCCTTTGTGGTCATTTCAGATTTTTTCGAGGAGGTTAAAGTTAAATTTTTTTCGCTTTATTTTAATTTAAAACAAATACTGAATTTCTTCTCTCTAAATAGATAAAAATATTATGGAAATTAGTATTTTATTTTTCTATGAAAATCAAAGATTTTGACCACAGGGGGACCCTTTGTGTCATTTCAGATTTTTCGAGGGTGTCAAAGTTAAATCTTATCGCTTTATATAAAAAAATACCGAATTTATTCTCTCTAAATACACATCTATTAAAATCGATAAAGATATTATGGAAATTAGTAATTTATTTTTCTATGAAATTCAAAGATTTAGACCATAGGGGGGGGCCTTTGTGGTCATTTCAGATTTTTTTGAAGGTGTCTAAGTTAAATTTTTTCGCTTTATATCAAAATAAATACCGTATTTGGTCTCTCTCTAAATACTCTTGTTTTAGAATCGATAAAAATATCTTGAGTATTAATTGTTTATTTTTCTATGAAAATCCAAAATTCAGACCACATGGGGGGACCCTTTCTATACATTTCAGATTTTTTCGAGGGTGTTAAAGATAAATTTTTTCGGTTTGTCTAATCGTAAGTAAGAGATAAAAATGGATAATAAATAAATTTTAAGCTTTTTGTCTAGTTAGGCCAAATGTCCTCCTTCAATTAATTATGAATCTTCGCGGCGCATCTGTGAAGAGGCCGCGGCGCACAGTTTAGGAACCTCTGGTTTAGTAAATATATCAATAAATATTAATAACATTTTGAATTATTTTATTTATTATTTATGTGACTAATATAGCCATTGAACAATATTGAAGAAAATTTAATAAAAAGGTTGAAAAAAAATGATACCGAATTTCTTACCTGAATATTGACGATAGATCGGAGAATAGGATTTTCTAAAACGCTAATGAGAAGTTGAAGATCGTCCGCGGTGTGTGCTTGAAGTTTCGGATCGTCTCCATGCTCAATAGAAGCTTGAATATGCTCCAACAGTTGAAGGGCTGCCGAAATGTCGGCATTGAGAGGCATTTTTTGGTCAATTTTTACTAATTCAGCCACTAGAATATCAAACAAGAATTTATTTGTTTATTACATAATATAAAATAAATATTAATATTAACTTATTGGAAAAATAGATAAATATTTATAAAAGGATCTTAATAACCTTCAATGATATAGCGTCGCTGCGAGAGTATTTAACTATCAATATGTATTTGATGATTTTCAATGAATGCAAATAAAAAATAAGCTAGTTTTTAAGGAATTTGGTGTTGGTACTTGGTGAAACAATTTTTATACAATAATTTAAAAAATAAGCTGATGTGGCCATCCACATGACTTTACCATACACCTGGACGCCCCTCTCCAAGGGCGGATCCAGGGGGGGGGCGGAGGGGGCGACCGGCCCCCCATAGAGGCCCGTGGCTGGCGGGAGTGCAACACGTGCGGCCAAATTGACAGGGAATTTATAACAATTTTTTTTTTTTTTTATTTTAATGAACTTAAAATATGAGATATGAAATTTGTAAAAAAAATTTGTAAAAAAAAAACATTTATTTTTAAAAAAAATTGAAAATTGAAAATAAAAGTTCTATGTGTGTGGGGGGGGGGGGAGCGGCGTCTCTGACCCCCCCCCCCCCCCATAAAAAATTCCTGGATCCGCCCTTGCCCCTCTCTTATATTTAATAAAATAATTTATAATTATTTACGAAAGAAATCACCCCATCTCTTAATTTTGAGCCGATTAACAATTAATATAAATTTGGTTACTATTCATTTTCATAAGGTCGATTAGGGTACCTATACATATTTGGAATTTCGTACATATCAATTAAAGCAGAGGTCGGGGAACTTTTTAGCCATTACCCCAAAATATTTTTGCGTAGGTCGCTGTACCCCTAAAATCTGAAGATCAAAAAATAAGCAAGGTAAATGTATATTATTTATTATTTATTGAATTAATTGGAATTTACATGAAAACTATTTGTAAGTAAATAAAAATTGTAGTCATTAACATAATTCAAACGCTTTAGAAAAATGATGTTTCATTTTCGCTAAAATTACTTCAAAATTAGGACTTTTTGAGGTAAGCGCAATTTGAATACAGTCCTCGGCATTCAGCCCATTTCTGTTCTTATAGTTTTTACGTTTAATAAAATCGTAAATCCTTGTTCGTAAAGGTATGTCGTTGCAAATGGCAGCAACTTTTTTTATGGCCGCCTCATGTGAAATTTTAAAAGCTTTTGCAGCTTCTGACATCCAAAAGGACGACAGATTTCTTTTGTTCTCAAATTGAATGCGAGCTTCATTATTACATCGGAGTTCAAGAAGTGCTTCTGCCAAGCCTTAGCAAAAAAATATACGAACACTCATCATGACAGAAAACGCAAAACTTTTATTAATGTTTTTTGATATTTTGAAAGGAGGGGGAAATCCCTCATATAGGTAAAAAAGATAAAACTTCATCGTGAAGGTCGATTAGCTGAAAAGTAGGTATACAGGGTATTTCAGGAGGAATAGTAAATATTTTAGGAGGTGGTGGTATAATTCCAATAAAAAATGCCATATAACGTGTGTCCAATTTTTATTGAGTACAGAGATACAACTGGGTTCAATGTATTTTCGTTTCGTGTATTGGTACACCGGTAATATTGGGTTACATACTAACAGCTGTATTTCTGTACTCAATAAAAATTGGACACATGTTATATGGCATTTTTTATTGCAATTCGTCTATACTACCACCTCCTAAAATATTTACTATTCCTCCTGAAACACCCTGTATATATGTTCTGAAGAAGCGTTCAACAAAACTTTTTACGACTTTGAATTGAAAATTAAAAAAGCTATCAAAGTAAAAATACTATATTAAGTTATAAAATATAAAATTTTAAAAATGTACTTATTACCCCAGATAGTTTCATTGTTACCCCATTTGGGGTAATTTACCCCGATTCCCCGACCGCTGGATTAAAGGGTCTAGAAAAAAATCTTTTTTATTATAGGTTCATTTAATGGTATATATTTTTTTTTATTTTTTTGTGAGCTGACTGTCCGGAAAGAATGTTAGTTCTTAAATTCGACTCCTGAGGGGATTTATCCCCTCTCATATGGCAATTTAATAATATTTCTACTAAAATCTTAGAATTTGTCTTAAAGATTAAATTCTTTCTCTTTTAACAATTAATAATATCTCCTTTTAATTATGAGACTATACTATTAGAAATATCAGATTTCTTCGATTTTTTGTTTGAAAAATGTTTACTCCCCCCCCCCTTCTCTTTTTATTTACTATTCATTTTTATAAGGTCGTATAGGGTACCTATACATATTTGAAATTTCGTACATATCGATTAAGGGATCTAGAAAAAAAAATCTCTTTTTTTTATTATAGGTTCATTTAATGGTATATTTTGTTTATTTTTTTTTTTAGTTTATAATTTTATTTTTACCCCCTTAATTTTTGGTTCAATTTCAACCAATTTCATCATTTTAATAATTTTTGAACCCCCCCCCTCTCCTTTGGGTAACTCTCAATCTCCCATGGAGAGTCATATCCGAAAGGTCGTATATGGTGCATATGGGAAATTTCGTACACATTGATCAAAGGGCCTAAGACTTAAATTGTTTAGTTTTTATTTTTTGAACATCCCCCAACCTTTTATAAGAAATTCCATTTTTCTTGGCTTTTAGTTTGAAAATTTTATAATTTTAATTTTTTAAGAACTCTCATCCCTTAATTTTGGACACCTAATTTTGGGCTTATTAGCAATAAGCTATATTTCTTTTTAAATGAGACTTTTCTATTCGAAATACCCCTTTAATTTCTGTTCGTTTTCAACCAAAATCTAATCAGCTCTTAATCTTAATGCATCAAAGCTAAATGTGAAATTTCTTTTTGATATTCACACTACTTTTTGAGCTACAGCCTACACACAATTTGGTAGCTATAATGTACTAACTAACGTACTAGCAGACATTTTGACAAAATTATTAATATCTCGTAAAATATAATTTTTTCAATGTTCACTCATTAGAGTTTTTTTGTAGACCAAAACGTTTTGCTGATTTTTTTTTTCTTTTTTTACAAATTCACAAATTAAAATTTCATTAAGAAATGGAGGAATTGTCCAGAAACGTTTGAGTTCAAAGATTGTTTTTTAAAAGATTTGTACTTATTTTTAAATTTATCGTATCTATATGTATATTTGTATATTCATTTAGTTAATTTTCCTAACTTTTTCCCCAATAAATCCATCTAGTGAATATTAGCTTAGCTGAAACATGTGTCAAGGCCAGAATTATCCTCGTTTACTATACGTGTATAGAATTATATTTAAAGTGTTCACACCAAACTCACATATAAATATGTGATTGAATTAGACAAAGGGGGACTATAAGCTACAAGCTAATCTGACAGTCGGACGGACCTAGAAGTAAATTTAAATAGATTCATGTTTTATACATTATCCGAAGCCTTAAAAAGATTTTTCAGAAGGGGGAGGGAATCCCCCTACTCCCTCTAACAGTAATTCGCACAATAGCTTCACAGAAGTTAAAAAATATTGATATATAGGTAAGTATACCATACATGTTTATGCTTGTAAATCTTTAAACAAAAAAATACTAAATAATTATGTGATTATATAATATTATATTCATTTTCTCTAAATACAAAAATTGAAATATAAAATAAATTAAATTTCAAAATTTTAGTTTTTTAAAGTTTTTTAAATTCCTATTGTTTAATTGTTTTAAGTGTCGTCTTTTCGTTGTCCGAACCCCTTAAAAGTTTTTATAGGGTGGGGAAATCCCCAACTCCCCTCTAACAATAATTCGCACTGTAGGCATAGCAGCTTAACAAGCAAATATATATGCAAGTATACATGTGTATGTTTTTGAATGTGATATATAAATATATTCATTTCATAGATAATAATACAAGATAGATAATAATTCGCTCGGGATACCACCAGATAAACAGAAGTTAGCAAATATATTTAGGTATACATGTTTGTTTTTGAATTTTTAAACAAAGAATATTAAAATATTATGTGATTATTTATATTCATTTTCACTAAATAATATAAAAATATAATAATAAATAAAATAACAAGAAAAAAACATAATAATAATAATAAAAATTATTAAATTTCAGTAATATTGAAAATGTTTACTTTTTTAAATTCATATTTTTTTTTAATCAAGAATTTTAACAAAACTAAATCGGGTCTGGTTTTACATTTTTCGAAACCCTTTAAAAGCTTTTAGAGTGGGAAATTCCCGAAATGTCAGCAATTCGCAATGTAGGTACTGCTTGACAAGCAAATATATAAATAAGTATATCTATATGTTTATGTTCTTGAAACTTTTAAAGAATATTAAAAAATTATGTGATATATGAATATAATCATTTTGCATAGGTAATAATAAAATATAAATAATTCGCACGGGAGTATAGAAATTAGCAAAAAATATATAGATAGGTATACATGTTGTTTTTGAATTTTTGTACAAAGAATATTAAAATATTATGTGATTATTTATATTCATTTTCACTAAATAATATAAAAATATAATAATAAATAAAATAACAAGAAAATAAACATATAATAATAATAATATTCAATATTGAAAAAGTTTAGGTTCTTAAATTTATATATTTTTTTTAATATTGATATTATTAAATTTTGGTTAAGAAAAATATGTCTTGAGCTTACCTTGTAGTATACATTTGGAGGATTAAGTATGAAAAATAATAAGAATAAATTTGATATGTATGATAGACAGCTGTAATAAGACAGGTTCCAGATCCAGGTACTCATGTGTGAGCACAGTAGATACACCTGACTGCTGATGTTGAAATTCCTGGGCAGAGTAGAGTGCGCCACTATACGGGAGACCTAGAGAAAGCGCTCTTCTTAAATATCCACAATAACTTATAATTAAAATCATTTCTATCTTCTATAATCTTATTTTAATATTTATAAACGTGACTAAGTGATTATTTTTCAAAACTATTTAGAAAATTCCTAAATAAATGAGATTTATCATTTAGCCGTCTTTTGCTAATAATGTAGCTAACTTGAGATTCGTTTGAATTGAAAGCCAAATGAAAGGGGAAATTTGAATCGTTGATTTAATAAAAATGTTCTAAAATTCATTATCATTATAAAGAAATCAATCCTGGCCAGGATCAGAGCGGAGGATAAGATGGGCAGCTGCCCCGGGTATCACAATTTTTGAGGCCTCATAAAGTCATAATAACTGAATTTGTTAATATTGAAGCGCGCAAATTTTCTGTGATATAAATAATACATGTTATAATTTAATAAATATAAAAAAATTGTTCTTATTTTATGTTAAAATTTTTATTTTGAATTTTTAAGGCTCTTAAAAAGGAAAGTAATGGTTTGACGCACCTACTCACCTTCATTTTTGATCTTGTTCGTACTAAATATTCTAGTGTTTCTCAGCCTTTTTTGTGCCATGCCTAACTTGTCCATTTTTTATGTGTCAGAGCGGGACGCTTACGGAATTTTGTATATAAATAAAGATAGAGTAAAAAATCTATGAAAATGATTTTCGGACAATTCACACACGAACATTTGACCCCAAAACTAAGCATAGCTGGTACTTAAATGCAGAAAAATTCTTTATTTCTTATCAAAAGTATAGTTATAATGAATTTTTATATCCTTAACTTGAGAAATAATTGGTTCCCCATACTAACTTTCATCCCCTATTTCACCCCCTTCAGTTTTGTTTTCACGACAAAAAGTAGCCTTTTTCATCAAAATCGATTCAGCGGCTTAGGCCTGAAAATGTAACAGACAGTTACTTTCGCATTTATAATATATATAGTTAGGAGTTAGGACTACGTTAATTAGGATTAGATATTTCTAAATAAATACATACTTGAATAGATAAATTAACTATTAATAATTACCTATTAAATAAAAAGAAGAAACTTATTTTAATACTTATTCAAATACAAGGACAATCTTTTTATCTTATCCTCTACTTTGAATTAAGCTGAGATCTTAAATTGTAGTTGCAGACGCATGTTTTTTGTATTTGTCGGCGGTGCAAATCATTTTCAAAATATCTGGTATAGTTTTTAAATAGGAATAGAGCTCATTACACGATTTATTAATGTTTGTTTTTAAAATTAAAATGGCTATTAAAACTGCGACACCTAACTCTGTTTTCTCACTAGTCCATATTTTATTCATTAACGAGAAAACCCTTTCCACTGGTGAGTTACTGCCCGGCAGACATCAAACATATTCAATAATTCTTCGAAAATTGATACATCAGTTGAGATTCGATTCGATTCGCACGATTTACACTGAAAAAAATTATCTTTTGGCAATAAAATGGGTTTTGTTAAATTAAAATTTATTCGGATAACTAAATATTCTTACAACAACATAATCTATTTCTTTATTTTAAAAAAATGATTTAATAGATTTTGTTTGCCGATTTTCTATTTCACGTTTAAATAACATTTGAAAAAAACTTTTTTAACTTTGGAATTCTATAACTCATGATCATGAATGAATTAAGATATAGATAAGATCAAGAACTAACTTTTGTAGGGAATTGAGCACTCTACAAAAAAAGATCTCTTATGATTTTTCGATAAATCCACATTTTTTTCTCAGTGTATATAAATCTGGTCTGTTTTCTGTTTGCAAAAGCGGGATATTTTTGCTCTCGATGGGGACAGCGGGACAGACAGCCCGAAAGCGGGTAGTATGGTCACATTAGCCATACCCCACATAAGCCTTTCTAAAATTCTTATGCCCCCTATGCATGGCGGTTAGAGGGCTAGTGCCCCTTTCCAAAATTCATTGCCCCACCCCCTAGAAAAATGGAAACTCTATTATTACGAGAGATTACTTATGTATTTCTCATTAAGGAGTTTCGAGACCGAACTGAAAGTAATAGCAAAAATGTGAAATTTTGTGTATCACTTCACTAATATCTACTACGTCTTGAGAAATTAATTATCAAAATCAGCCTTTTTTATATGCTAGTTTACTAGTAAATTTGAGAGTGGTAAAAAATGCTGGTTTTGAGTCAATAAACGCTTTTAAAAAAAGTTACCACTATTATGAAAAACATTCGTTGGTATTCTTTAAGTCTTTAGCTTCATGATGATACTGAAATTTATAACTTCCTCTGTATCATCGCCTAGATAGATAAATATAGTCTCGAAACTTCTTAAATTATTTCGTTACTTCCAAAATTTGTCAATTGAAACCTTGTGATGGCTAATCAGCTTAGGAAAACTCCCTAACTACACCAATATGGCCCAATGTAAAATTTTTTATAAAAGACAATTTTTTTTGTTATTTAAATAAATATATAGAGTTGAAAAACAAAATTAAAAAAAAATTCTCTCTTATAAAATGTTTTCTATAACCCATTCGTTGACTGGACTAGTAAGTAGAAAGTTTTATATATAATAAAACATTTTAATACATATATGTGTTTTGTTATATTTGTGCGGTGCTATTTTGCTCTTTGCTTAATAATTCTCAGGTAGTGGATTTTCCTTTCTCAAACAATATTCCTAGACCAGGGCCCTACCAAAAAAAAAAATTTTTAGTCTAAGTTTACTCCACTTCATTTTAAATTAATTATAACACATAGATACATTATTTTTGTTTTCGATTTTTTTTATATATTTTTTTAACACTTTTTCGTTTATTATTATTATTATTTTTTTTTAATTGAGAAGATTTTTCTTTCTTTTTTTTATATAATGTAAGATTGAATAGAAGAATAAAAATTGTATATGTGTGTGATTTATTATATTATTAAAATTTTGGAAAATAATTATTTTATACTTAATTTATTTTGCTGTTATAGGGCTTATTTCGTAATACATTAACATTAAATCAAAAATAAATGCATATTTGGGCAATTTCATTGAATGTTTTATCATTTTTTGTTGCATATTTAAAAAAATTTTACTGCATATTTTAGTTTTTACTACATAAAAATCCGGTCTCTGGTTATAAGGTAATTTGGACACTTAGTATGGGTCAGAAACGCAGTTAACTTATTTTTAAATATTTTAAATTCTTATGAATAAATTTGTTGTTACTTTGTAGTTTTTATTTATTAATTTTTTTTTTTTTAACAAAATTATATTACTTTGGGAAAGAGTTTACTCGGGCATCACACCTATCATATGTTAGAAAAAATCTAACAAAAATTAAAGGACAATAATGTATTTTTATATTTCTTCATATTTTGTAATTTATAATCTTTGACTATATATAATAAATTGTATGTTTTATTGTATATTGTTAGTAGAAAAAAATACCTAACTGTGCTCCCATGGATAGGAACAGGATGAAATTAAATGAAAGAAAAAAGGAAGGTGGGTGAGGAATTGGCTGTATTTTGATCAAATAAATAAATGTTTTTGACAGAAATATAACAGACTTTTCATTATATTAAATCAATGCTAACAATATTGATATATTTTAATAACATTTATTATTATGCATTTTTTTTTTAAATGAAGACAAATTTTTATATTTTTTAAATTATTCTTATTTATTAGAAATTTGATTTAGAATTTGTTTATTTGTATCTTGCATATTTAAATACAACAAATAAAACTCAACGACGCTTCTAATGATCAAGTTTTATTTGGTTGTAATTTTCACAAAGTTTAATATTCCCTCATGAATTTTTAATTATTATTTCCTCCATGGTCCTTAGAGGCGCTACAGATCTTGTAGCTAACGGATGTCCATATGTATATAGTCAAAGAGTTTCCCAGTCTGATTTCCAATCCCCGGCTCAGACGCTAACCTTGAAGACGGTTTTGGCATTCAATTTTAAGAATAGGATAAAAGACATCATGTCGAAACCATTTGATATTAATAAATTAAATGAGATTCTGAAATATGAGAGAGGGCTTAGAAATGAAGCTAATGAACGAAAATGGATTGGCCCACTGAAATTGTTGACTTTATTCGGATTCGAATATATAACAAATCAAGCTCAACTAATTCTATTAGGTAAGCCAAAAATATATTTATTAAAAAAAAAAAATTCTTGAAAAATTATCAATTACCTACTTTAATGTTAAAATAATTACAAATTTTTGTATAATTTTTTATAGTAATCTTAGAGGTTAGGGGTAGCCATAGGGGAATCCCAGGCACTTGGCCAAGAGCTATTGCCCTGACAAGCTGATAACAACATACTACGGTATATGTTAATTGTCGAAACTGAAACTAGGATCCTAGAAGTGTGTTCTAATGAGTTGATTTAAATTATTTTTATTCTCATATTCCCTACCTAGAATTTTATATTTTTAAATTTTTTTTTACTTTTTTTAAATATGTTTCTACAAAAACGAGCACACCGAGGGGTGAACCGCGACCTAATATCGTGTACACCTACTTCCACTTTCACTTTCATTTCTCAATAAAAGACAAAAGATTAAGGGGCATTATCTAATGAATTCCAAAATAATTCCATATAATTCCAAAGACGTGTACACCTAATTCCAATCGCAGTGCACCCCTCGGAGCACACTATACTCCCTTAAGAAAATCTTCTCATAATGATAAACCTGCATAAAATTCTGAACAAATTTAATGTAAGAATAAAGCTTTTTTTATATTATTTATTACATATTATTTCAATTTCTTTTTTTTTATATTATTTAAAGTGATTACATATACATACAATATACAATGTTGTACACATTTTTTGCGATTGTCGATATATGAAAAAATCTTTGAAAAAAAAACATTAATAATTTAGAAAATTAAATTTAAAAATTGTTAATTTCTGTCTTTCTAATAGGTCTTGAACTTGGCCGTGATATTGCTGGACTATTTTCAACATCCTTAAAAGAACGTATAGAAAATCTATCAAATGAAGAAAAAAGAAAATTTGCTATATTTTTAATTCAATTATTTTATATAAAATATTTTGATCTTAAGAAGAAACATTTGATCATAAGAATTCTACCATTTTTATTTAATGAAATTGTTCAATATTTCCAAATAAAAAAAGATGTAAGTAAATTATAATTCAAATCAATAAATTATGATATTAAAAATTCTGATATATATTTATTTTAATTTTGACCTCAGATACTTGTCCATTTATCTAAACTAATAAATTTTTTATGATACTTTAGTTTATATTTTTTAATAAATATTTAGAGCCTAAAGATGCAACCTGCATTATGCAGGTCTTACCTTGTGAATGCATACTTGTCACTCGCAGGCGACACCGCGTTTTACATTATGTCAATGACTACCGAGGGGTGAACACGCGATTGGAATTAGATGTACACTTCTTTTGAATAACCGTGGAATTCATTAGATAATTCCTCTTCATCTATTGTCTTCTACTTGGAAATGAAAGTGGAAGTGGAAGTAGGTGTACACGATATTAGGTGGCGGTTCACCACTCGATGATTACTATACAGGATAGACAGAATAAATTAACCACTTGGCCAAACAATTCTATGGGTATTAGAGGATACTAAATTATTTAATTATTAACGTTTGAGCATATAAATATTTATTTAACAAGTATATTAATTTATTAATTATAGCGATTTTCCTTTTAAAAATAAAATAAATTCCAAAAATGAGATATTTTTTAAACACATAAAAATTCTCTCGAAACCTTTGGATTTTGAATAGAAGTTTTAAAATTGTTTTTTATTTATTTATTTAGAAATACAAAGAATGTATGTTTTTTTTGGCTTTTCGGCCTTTCTAGTCATAAGCCATTTACGATACTATTTATTTTTATTCAAATTTGTCCCTACCCCGGGGTCAGATTTTAGCCGGATGCCTGGAGTCGGATTCGAACCCGGGTCCACTTGGTTAGCAGGGTGATACGCTACCGCCTAGCCTATCCGACCCCCTCCAAGAATGTATGTTAAAATAGTATCGGTCCATTTTGTACATTGTTGAACAAAGAGTCAAATTTAGAAGCATGTTTTTTTCATATAATACATTCAGTAAAGTACAAATTTCAAATTTTCATTTTTTTATTATTTTAATATATTTAAATAGGAAAGAATTAATTATACGAGCCAAATATAGTATTAAATTCATAAAATTAGTTTATTTTTTTTTATTTAACAAGAAATAATTGAAAATCGGGATTATTTGAGTCAAATTCATAGTAAATAATATTCAACGTTCATTTTTTAACAAGAACAGAGGAGAGATAGCAGGGCGGTCACATAAGATCGACGTCAATGCTAAAATAATGCCCTGATTGGCAGTTCACCCAGGAAAGGGTAGAATTCAACGAATATTAGCCCCATGGCCTCCATTATGTCAATGACTACCGAGGGGTGAACCGCGATTGGAATTAGGTGTACACTTCTTTGGAATTATGTGGAATTATTTTGCAATTCTTTAGATAATTCCCCTTCATCTATTGTCTTCTACTTGGAAATGAAAGTGGAAGTAGGTGAACACAATATTAGGTGGCGGTTCACCCCTCGATGCTTACTATACAGGATAGACAGAATAAATTAACCGCTTGGCCAACCAATCCTATGGGTATTAGAGGAATACTAAATTATTTAATTATTAACGTTTGTGCACATAAATATTTATTTTACAAGTATATTAATTTATTAATTATAGCCATTTTCCCTTTTAAAAATAAAACAAATTCCAAAAATGAGATATTTTTTAAACACATAAAAATTCTCTCGAAACCTTTGGATTTTGAATATAAGTTTTAAAATTGTTTTTTATTTATTTATTTGGAAATACAAAGAATGTATGTTTTATATCTTATATGAGGGGGCGGGGGAGGTTCTACTAGTTAGTTTTTTGAACAAAATGTTTTAATTTCTAAATTAAATTAAAATATTTATTTTTTATTTTACAATTATTTGAGCATCGAGCAATAAAATACTCCCTATCCATGTCCATATTTATAACAATGTCCTTTTTTTATTTTAATCATTTTTTTAAATCAAAGTGGTAATATTTTGAAAAAGCCACGACTTGGATAGTAGTTAGTTAAAAGGATATAAAGAAATTCGTTGCTTTTATAAATTAATATTTCAGAGTCCAGTAAAATTAAAAAAAAAAAAACATGAATCGGTAAAGATCTGAATTTTAGTATACATGCTTATTACGGCTTCCCATTAAACATAGTAAAAGACCCTGTCAAAATCTGTTTCGCTCGAGCAGAAATATAAGAAAAAATTTACACTTTTTCAGTTTTTAGTCTATATCTCGGCAACTAAAACTGAAACGAAAAAATTGTTCAGTTAAAAAATAATTTCAACCAAATAATTGGGGATATGGGATGCCAGACATTTAGAGAGGTCAAACAGCTGGCGGGTGGCAGAGTCGGGAGACTGTTGCATCAAACCAGTCTTAGGACTGTATACTCAATGATGATGATGATGATAAAAAATATAGTTTATTAAATTTCCTATAAAAAAAAGCATATTAACATTTTTTGTATCTCCAATATTTTAGCTGTAATCCGACATTGAATAGAGAATAATTATTTGTAGATGTGATAACGATGTCAATTTAAAGATCTCTTACTAGCAGGCACATTAGACAGGGTGTTTCTAAATTGATGCGAAATATTTTAAGGAGTCATTTTTCAGCAAATATTAAGGGGTATTTCATACAATTTTTTGATCAAAATCCCTTCCACTCCAGGGAACTGCAGCCCTAGGGGGGTAATAATGCTAGATTTGGCTGTTACTTGGAGGAAAAGGTGTTTTGAACAACAAATTATACGAAAGATCCCCTTTAATTTTTGCTGAAATATCACCCCTTAAAATATTTCGCATCAATTTAGAAACATCCTGTATAACGCAAATGCTAGTGAGGGATTTTAAATCGACTTCGTTATCACACCCTCAGAAAATTCTTCTCTGTTCAACGTCGGATTACAGCCAAAGTATTGGAGACACAAAAGAAATCTTAATAAGCTTTTTTTAAAGGAAATTTAATAAACTATATTTTTTATCTGAACAATTTTTAGTTCAATTTAGTTGTCGAGATATAGGCAAAAAGTGTACCTTTTTCCTAGATTGCGGCTCGAGCGCTATATATTTTGACGGGGACTTTTAATATGTTCAATGGGAAGCCATAACAAGCATGTATACCAAATTTCAGATCTTTACCGATGTTTTTATTTGTCGAAAATTGGTCTAATTTCACTGGACTATAAACCTACATCTTCCCAACTCCAAAATGTATTTTACATTTTTGCTGTTTACTTAACTTTAGATTTGACAGATGGATAGAGTCTGCCTCTGTGGTGAGGGGGGTTCTGACCCCAACCTCCCCTGTGTATACGCCACTATATATGATATTAAAGAAATAAATATTTGAACAAATAATAATTAATAATTTGAAAGTAATGAAAGGCAGCCCAGGCGTAGTCTGGAAAGAAAAAATTAATACATATGCAAATAAGGTGTAATTTATTTGACTCCTTCCTCCTTTCCTTTCAAACCCACGATCTCGGAGGATTCTTCCCTCCTTCAGGGTTTCAAAGGGTCAATGAAGGAAAGAAATAAAATGTTTCCTTCCTCTCTCCAGGGCAGATTTTAAAACTTTTTTCTTCCTTAGCAGAAGCATAGAAAAACAATTTTTTTTCTTCCTTTGATAATTAAGAAAAAGTTTTAAACACTGCTGTGGAGTGAGGAAAGAAGCATTTTATTTGTTTCCTTCATTGACCCCTTGAAATCCTGAAGAAAGAGGGAAGAATCCTCTGAAACGTTGGTTTGAAAGGAAAGGAGGAAGAATTCCAATAAATTACACCTTATTTGATATGTGTTAATTTTTCTTCTTCACTACCCCTGGGCTACCTTCCATTAATTTTAATTAAAAGTTCTACCAGTCCGTCTCTCTCCAGAGAAAATTTCGTTGCAATTAATTAAAAAATTTCCTTTTATTTAGGTTAGCTCTCGTATATAATATTTTTCCGAGTCCCTACTAATAATAAATAAATAAATAATAATTGTAACTAACGAAAAATATTTTGAGAGAAAATTCTAAGTTCGAATTATTCAGGGATTTCCCGCTTGTCACGATCTTGATTTTAATTTTGTTGCCAAGCTCACGTTTATTGAACTTCAAAAGCCACTCTCTGTCATCGATTAAAAGGTTATATTTTATAAATTCTTTTTTTATCATTGAATATTAATTTGATTGAATTAATAATTAATGTTACGTTTATAATTAATAAATAAATGCGAATTTCCAAAAGAAAAAAGGCGAAATATTTGCAAGACCTATGTATAATCAGCAGGATCAGCTGTTTCGTCAACTTGTCATTCTCATAATATATAAATGATCCATAAGAATGAACAATTTTCAATTATCATTTATAATAATTCATATATTCTTTAATTGGGAGTTTGTATTTGGCGAGGAGCCCGAAAAGAGCCCGTTCCGAGTGGATTGTAATACTTTGAGAATAGGTCAATATCTCTGCCCTGATCCTGCTTATAATCATATTGACCCGAAAACTCAGCAACCCAGGGGATGTACAAAGGAAAACAAAGCTAAAGGTATTATTCATTTATCACATGCATATTTAATTATTTATTCATTTCTTTTATATAGCAATTTTATTTGACCATACGTCCTATCGAGCAGGTGTTTTTATTTAGTTTTTTTGACATAGTTCAAAAACGACTTAAAATATTTTAATAAACAAAAACACCATGTCAAGGGCTATAAAAAAAGGTTGTATACTTTTTGATATGATATTTTAAGAAAAAAATACTTAATAATTTTTGAAATTTGAATTTTAGAATATCCAATCAACACTAAAGGTTTTTAAAAGAGCTACATATAATTATTTAATTTAAAATTGAAAAATTTGTTGTAATAAATGTTTTCCTTTATTAGATGAAGGTGGAGGTATCAGCCATTGTTGGATGCGCTGGGTTCAATAAAACGTTTAGGTCTGAATTTATTGGACCATCTTTTTTTTTTAATGAAAATGATGAGAGAAGGAGTTACACCAAAAAGGTTCATCCCCTAAAGGCCTGGGTTGGCCTCTCCATCGTGAAAAGAAGAAGAAGAATGGTTTTTATGGGGTGGGTAAGGGTCGAAGGTATCTGTGGATACGGGTCTTAAATAGCTGAAGGTTATAAGTGGCGGGGAAGGCAGTGGCTGGGAGCGAGTTCCAGTCTCTGGAGGTCATAGAGATAAAAGAGTTGGCGAAATCGCTTTTTCGATTTTTATCCAATTTGTCAGCTAAGGGATGCTGAGCCTTCGAAAACCGCGTGTTTCTCTTAGAGTGCTTTAGGGGGGGGGATAATTGATTTCAGCTCGACTGAACAGACACAGTGATAGTATCGTTAGTACAGGGAACCTAGTGTGATGCCTAGCATTGAAATTTTATCACTGAATTCCAAAGAGTTTGAATCGAATGATATATCTTCAGTTAATTGGGAGTTATACACAAAATGCGGTACACATATGTGATTGAACCTAGCTACAATTCTTATTTTTGACAAGGCTAATTTCAATCACATATTATGTGTTACCTAATTGTGTGTATAAATCCTAATTAACTGAAGATGGCCAAATAAATTCAGGCCGAAACTTTTTATTCAGGGTGTTTTATTGAAGCCAGCGCATCCTACTTTGGTTGATACCTCCTCCTTCATCTAATACAGTTCCATCACAGCCACGATTTTTTTTTTTTTTAAACAATCGAATGCAAGAAGGGGTGCACCAGTAAAGATGCAGCTCCTATGGATCTCGAAAGACCCTTGCATTACCGAAGAGAAGGGAAAGTTGATTAAGTGAGATATTGTAGAAGTAGGTGTTTATGCACTCGGGTTTTGAAGGTTTGAAGATTATAAGTGCTGGGAAAGATAGAGGCTGGAGAGAGTTCCAGTTCCTTGAAGTCATGGGGATATACGTATTGGCGAATGAAGTGGTCCGGCACTTTTCCAATTTGACCGCGAAAGAGTGTTGGGAGTCGGCAAAACGCGTGCTACGTGCAAAGCATGCTTTGGGGGGAATTATGGATTTTATCTCATCAGAGCACCTCCCGTGATAGTATCTATAGAAAAGGGAAAGAGCAGAGACATTTCTTCGATGAGCTAGCGAGTCGAGGGAGTCGGTGAGTGTAGAATCGTCAATTAGCCTGACGGTTCGTTTCTGAATTGCATCCAGGGTAGCAAGAGAATATTTAGAGGCTCCTCGTATTCGAGACAGGGGCGGATTTGGGCCTTGTAGATGGTGAGAAGATGTGGGGGCTTGAAAAATCGCTTGGACCTGAATAAGTGGGCAATCTTCCTTGCTGCAGATTTCGCCACAGAGGAGATGTGTTTATTCCAAGACAGGTCAGATGCGACAGAGACTCCCAACATGGATAGGCTGTCACACATTTCCAGGGTATTCAAATCGAAGTGAATATCAGGGAAATTTTTATTTTCGCGCCTAGAAATTAGACAACATTGAGTCTTGTTTGCATTTAAGTTAACTAAATTTTGAGAGCCCCATTTATTCAGTTTGTCTAGGTCGAGAGTAATTGAGGAGGCAACATTGATTCGATTATTCGCGAGTGAGGGTTTGCCGTGCAGAGTGCTATCGTCGCCGTAACAATGAGTGGGGTTTGACGTTTGATCAATAAGGTCGTTTATATAAATTAGGAAGAGTGTGGAGGAGATTACAGAGCCTAGGGGAACACCAGCGTTTGTAGAAAACGATTGAGATGATATTCCATCCACCACAACTTTTGATACTACGGTTTGCCAGAAAGCTTTCTATCCATTTGTGAATTGTTGGTGTGAATCCACAACATAAATGTTTCAATTTTGATAAGGGAGAATGGTGTAGGCAGGGCCGTGCGTTAAATTTTCTCAGTATGATGCAAGTCTTCGAAATGCCGCCCTTTAAATGTTTTTTCTTTAAAATAAACTTCGATTGTGATAATAATAATAAAAAAAACTGCTCAAAATGTAAGAATACTATTTTTATTTTGAAAATATAAACTATGTTCTTTAAAATAATGATAACAATGATCAACTATATCAATCTACTACATTTTAACCCTTCTAAATTTAACTTTAACAATTGGCTAATTAGGATGTGTAGTCAATAAAGATTCAATAGAAATTAAAGACAGATTTCTAAGTTTTGTTTAGTTTATTGTAAAATTCTCAGAGCTACAACAGAGCAACTTTTTATCTCGAAAGTGTGTCGCGATCGTTTAATTTTTTTACAAATTTTCTGATCATTTCAGATTGTCCATAACTTTTCACTTTTTGTATGGTACATGAACCAACAGAGAAAAGCATTGTATAAAGATAATTAATTATTGAATGGTTCCAATTGTATTTTGATTTCGCTGCTTATGCCGCTCCCTTACTGTGCCGCCTGATGCGGCCGCCTCTCTGCATCATAGCACGGCACGGCCCTGGGTGTATGTTCTTGGTGAAATATATTGAATAAAGTAAAGAAATTTTTTTTAGAAACTTTTTAAAATGTAAAATATAAAATACTAGGTAGGTTTCACATAAATAAAAGATAAGATGGTTGTTTAGCACGACTCTATAAATATTTCGGGGTATAAGCCCATCATCAGGAGTTCACTAAAGGACACTGAATACAAATATATTATTTTTTGTATTCAGTGTCCTTTGAGAACTCCTGATAATGGGCTTATATCCCGAAATATATATAGAGTAGTGCTAAACAATTGTTTTAAGGCTCTCAGACCATTATTTACGGAGATAGGGACGTTTAAAAATTTTAAAGACAAAAGATTTTCGGAAATTTTTAAAAAATTTTATAAATTCGATTGTTTTAAGGCGCTCAGAACATTATTTACTGAAATAGAGACGTTTATAGATTTTAAAGATGAAATTTTTTATAGCGAAACACAAATTTTTATTCGCACACTTATTTATTATTATTATTATCTTCTTATTTTGTTTGGTTTTGTTTCAGTTCGTTGTATCGCTGCTGATCATATCCAATGTGAAGGTTTTTGGAATAATGAAACATTTGAAAAAGAAATTCCTTGTAAATGGACGTAAGTTTATTTATTTTATTATGGATCCTCGGAGAAAATTCATTTGATAGCTTCATAATTAAAAAAAAAAATTTAATTTAAATTTAAAAATATAAATTGCTAGGTAGGATTCACAAATAAATAAAATAAAAATAAAAAAATTAATTTATTTGTGAATTTTACCTAGTATATTGTAAATTTTTTAGAATTTAAATTTTATTAAATAATAAAAAATGTTTCACCTAGAACCTAACACCAATCTCCCTGAACAAAATTCATTATTTTTATTTATTTATTATTATTATTTTTATTTATTTATTATTATTATTTTTATTTATTTATTGTTCTTTTTAAATTGAAGGGTTTTTTAGTCTCAGACTAATAAAAGACAATTTCAGTTAATTATTATTATTTATTTTATTGATTCACCAAACAGTCTTCTTCACCATCTTCAGTAGTACTAAAAAATGGAAAAATGAAACATTTCATAAATTTTTTAAAAATTACATAATACAAAAAAACATAAGTTTGAATTTACACATACAATTTCGTTCAAGATCTGGAAATTCTCACTTTGTATACATAAACCATCCAATCCATCTACCACATTCTGAAGAAGTATAGAAAAATGAAAAAAATTAACTAGAAAAAAACTGAATATATTTTGAAAAGAACATAAAATATATTTTTTGAAATATTTTTTAAACATTATCAGACAAAAAAAAGGGGGAGGGGTCAAAAATGAAAATTCTAGCCTTTTCAACCAAAAAAACCCCAAATTTTGTATACATATTCTGTGGACCCCAAGAAGGCTAGATATGCAAAACTAATCAAATTTTGTATACATAGTTCGATCCAAAGGGCTAGAATTTTCATTTTTGACCCCCCCCTCTCCATTTTGGGTGGTTAGTTTTTGCATTTCTAGCCTGTGGGTCCACAGAACATGTATACAAAATTTGGTTGGGTTTGGTCCGAAGGGATAGAATTTTCATTTTTGACCCTCCCCCAATTTTGGGTGGTTAGTTTTTGCATTTCTAGCCTTTTGGGGCCTGTAGAATAAAGTATACGGCGGTCTGGCTGAGTTTACGGTGGAAAGGGCTAGAATTTTCATTTTTTGACCCCCCCCCCCCCCCCCACCCCTTTATTTTTGTCTGATAATGTTTAAAACACATTAAAAAAAAAATTATTTTATGTTCTTTTCAAAAATATATTCAGTTTTTTTTTATGTTAAATTATTTCATTTTTTTATATCTCTTCAAAATGTGGGAGATCTTTATGCCCCACCCTGTATTTTTTAAATATTAGTATAAAAATCTGTTTTGTTTGAGTTGTTTAAATAGATATATCACGATTTTTTTTGTATTCTTAAAAATAAAAAGTATAAGTATTAATATGTGAATTGTATATTTGTTTCAGGAATGGGTATTCTTTCGAAACGGCGCTTCTCCTTTCCATCTTTCTTGGCATGTTTGGCGTGGATCGTTTCTATCTCGGCTACCCAGCCATTGGCCTTCTCAAATTCGCCACTTTGGGCTTCATGTTTGTCGGCCAGCTGATTGATATTATCCTGATCGCCACCCAGACGGTGGGCCCGTCCGATGGAAGCCACTATGTCATGCCTTATTATGGCGCAGGAATTGAAGTGAGACGCAGTGATAATTTCACTTATCGTCTGCCTCAGGATAACTGGTGACGGCGGTGACATGAAACAAAAAACAAACAATGATTAATAAAAGAGAACAATTATATAAAATGTATATACATATATAAATTTCTTAAACAGAATACTACACATTTGCATTTGTACTTTATTTATATTTTTATTGATATTATTAAAAAAGCAAAAAACAATGTCTTAAGATTGTTTTTTTTTTCAAATATTTTATATTTTTCTACTGAATTAATGAAATTAGAAAAGGGAGAAATCTGATTGATGCAAATATGGTGATTCATTTGTGTAAAATTGCGTGACTTTGCTCATGTTCTTGGCTTTCTTCATCTATAAGGCCTCTATCCAAAATTTCGAACACATCTATATATATAAAATTAAGGTTTTGTCTGTACATTGCTCCAAATCACGCCAAATTTTGGTTGCACACGTTTCAAACAAAGTTATGAACGAAAACACCCTCAACAAAATTCCCGTCTGTCTGTCTGTCTGTTTCAGTGGTTTCCGAAAAGTTGCTCACGATTCATGTAAAAACGGCTGAAGGGATTATTATGAAATTCCATATTTACATCAGATGTCTTCTAACTTACGTTTTTAGCTTCATAACGTTTTGATATTTTGACCCCAGAAGAAAATTATCAAATAACTCCTAAACTATTAACCCTACGGCAAATTTTATAATAAACAAAGTTGTAGGGGATGTGATTTCTGGCAACTTTTGTTTAAAAAAATTTCCCCAAAAAACCACCCAAAAAGGGGGGAGGGTGAAAAATGTAAATTCTTGCCCTTGGAGCAAACTCAACCAAATTTTGTATACATAATCTCTGGGCCTCTAGAGAGCTAGAAATGCAAAAACTAACCACCCAAAATGGGGGGAGGGTTAAAAAATGAAAAATTCTTTCTCTTGGGCCAAATTCAACCAAATTTTGTATACATAATCTGTGGGTCACTAGAAGGCTAAATATGCAAAAACTGGGTGCGGGGATGGAATGGGGTGGGGTCCAGGGCGCTAGTCGGGGGTGTGGTGCGCAGGGTTGAGGGCACGGGGTGGATGGGGTGCGGGTGGTGGGGTGGGGCTGGGAGGGTATGAAGAAGAGGTGGGGGTGTGAGGGGGTTAGTGGGTTAGGGTGCGGAATGGAGTGTTGGGGTGGTGGTGTGGGGGCGGGGGTTGGTCATGGTGGGGGTGCTGGGTGGGTTTCGGGGTGGTGGGTGGGAGCAGGTGGGGGTGGGGTCGAGGGCTGAGGGTCCAGGGGGCGTGCTCCAGCAAGAGGCCCGCCTAAGGCGGGCCTTGCAGCTAATTGGTTAATATTTAGGGGTTGTACACTTTGATCACTTTTTTTCATAATTGCACTCCTTCTTAACATTGTAGTGTTGTACTCTGTGTGTGTGTAGGTACTGATGTACTTTTACTTTACCATACAGGGGTGTATGGTCAAGTATTATAATCGTGCATGAAAAAAGTGGATTTTCGCTTCTTTTTTCTCAAAAACGGTTAAAACGATTTTGATTAAAAAAATTGGACGAAACCATGGCATTTCGATCTACAAAAAAGCCCTAAAAGTTAACATCGAATAACTTATATTTTTCAAGATATATTATTTTGTCAAAATGTCGGTTAGTACGTTACCAAATTTTGTGGCTCAAAAGCTAGTGTGAATATCAAAACGAAATTTCACATGTAGTTTTAGTGCATTGAGATTAAGGTAGTTGTTCCGCCAAATAGCTTTCCTTAGGATTTTTTTGAAATTTATAAAGATTATTACATATTTAAATACTTCTCCGTCGATTGGTGGCAAAATGAAATTTATCAACAATAGAGATTATTAAATTAAAAAGATATTAAATTCTAAAGATAGAGTTTTTCAGACTCTTATAAATTGCACTATACGGGATATCAGAAAATTTACATACATATTTAATTATAATTAAGAAACCCTTCTTACCATTTTTATAAAAAACTAAACCAAAATTAAACAATAACCATACATATTTTAAGACAATTTTGATTCATAGTTACAACACAGTTTCTGAGATAATAATGAAAAATTTACACTAAAAACAATTTGGCAACAGCGCATTTATTTAACCAGCGAAAGATGTATAAAGTATAGACTTTTTCAAAATTATAATTTTCATAAGGTCTAACGATAGGCGTTGATTACATTTGTTAAGAAAAAGTAACAAAACGATTTTTATAGAAATTTAAAATGTATTTTATCTGTCATTTAAAATAAAAATATTCAATCTCTTACAATGGTGCCAGATTTGTCGAACGACCACGGGATTGGCTAGAATCGGTACATAAACATCAAAAAGTTTTGGGCTTATGAATTATGAATTCTTATTGTCTGTTCTATATACTTTACCATTAACTTTTTGCTAGTATTGTCGCGAAGCAACTACCTTAAGAGATGATTAGATTTTAGTTGAAATCGAACCCAAAATTAAGGGGGGGGGGGCTAAAAATTAAAATTATAAGATTATCAAAGTAAAAAAAGACAAAATATACTGCAAAATGAACCTATAATGGAGAAGAGAGTTATTATTTTCTTCGGGGGCCAAAATTGGGGCGATTAAAAAAAAAACTATCAATATAATTTGCAAACCCTTTAAACGATTTGTAAGAAATTTCGCATATGCACCCTATATAACCTTATGAAAATGAGTGACTATGTAAAATTGCAGGGGTGGGAGGTTAAAAATATTTTCAAACAAAAGTCGAAGAAAGCTGATATTTCTATTAAAAGTCTCATAATTAAAATGATATATTCTTGATTGATAATGGACCCAAAATTAAGAGGGCGGGTTCTTTCGTAAATAATTATAAATTATTTTAATTCAATATTAAATATAAGAGAACCCAAGGTGTATTATAAAGTCATGTAGATTGGCATATCAGTTTATTTACTATGTAATTTGGAGGTTGGCCTGAAAGAGATTTAAAATTCAAGGCTTTAGGAGCCCTAATCAAGCCAGGTAGATTGCTAAAGCCATATATTCACTTAAGATTGCCCTATTCACTAAACTGGAGAATATGAGCAATCGAGAATTGAAAGAAATAAAAAAAGTAGCAGATTTTGTCTGTCTATGTCTAATATATGTCCGCTTTTGGCATGAGGCAGTTGTAAGTCGATAGGCTTCAAAGAATGATTTGGATATGATACAACTTTTGAACTCTTACCCAGATACAGATGTCAAGGAATGCACTCCAGTTGAGAATTGTTGAACACCACAGAAAATTCGTTACCAGGCGAATGAAAGCAGGCATGCAACCATCTTACAAATTAAATTAATGTAGAAATCATCAATCTTATTTTTCATTTAAATCTCATTCTAGAATAGAATAGAATATTAATTTTTTCACTCATAAAAAGGTCTACATTGTATAAAAAAATAAGTCTTATTGTATAATTAAAAAGAAAAACACTTCAAATTCAATAATTAATGCAACACCCATTATTAAGCAAAGTTTGTGTGGAGGGCTGGTCTGACATCATAGGGTCTGTTCATTTTAATTGATATACACCTAAAAAAGAATGCATAAATACACACTGAAACCTCCAAAACCAAATCAAACTCCAAGGCCTAAACCTCCATTTACTCCCTCAATCTTAATTTTGAAGTTTAGTTTTGTTTAATTTCAGAATAAAAATTATTAACATTGAAAACATATTTTAAAGTGTATAGGTTAAAAGTTTGCAACATCTAAATATTATCCAATCATGTAATTTTTAAATATTCTTCCAAATTAATATATTAAGTGAGTATATATCAAAGAGAGTTATTTTATATATACTCACTTAATATATTAATTAGAAAAATATTTAAAAAGATTCATATTTCTTACACAGAAATATATAAATTCAGATGTTATTATCACTTAATATCTGATAAAAATTACCTGCATTCGATTCGCGAGCGAATTAAATGTAGCAAACTCATGATTAATCATAATTTTTGTCAGATATCATTTTTATTTATATCAATAGGACTCAGAATATGAGCAAAGTCTATATAAATTTAAAATTTTATTAAATCGAAAGAATTGAACATCTCTTTGAAAAATCGATTGATTTTTTTTCAAAAATCAACTCGACGGTATAACACCCAATATATATTAGGAAAGAATCTAAATTTATGGTCAAAATTCAAAGATTTTAGTAGAAAATCCATTGAATCCCTCGAGATAAGCAATATAAAATTATTTTCTATTAAAATCTTTGAATTTTGACCATTAAATTTGATTTTTCTTAATATTAAATTTTAATTTTACCATACAAAAATGAATCACCCCAACATATATAAGTTGTTAAATACACTGCGGTGCAAAATATAGCTAAAAACTTTATTAAATAGCAAATTATTTTTAAAATTTCTACAAATAACTATAAAATTTGTTCTATTAACTCTTAAACTTACATATTCAATAAATATTGTTGATCATTTCTGAATTTTATAAAAAAAATAAGTAATATTAATTTAAAAGATACAATTACAAATAATCATGATACTCTCTCAATATCACTTTACATTTAAATAATTCATTTGAGAATTGGAGTAATCCAAGTCCACATGTCCTTATTTTCAGAAATTGAAGTTCAAAGTTTCCAGATCCATTGTTTTTAAATCGACATAGTATATTTATTACTCCAAGTTTTACAAGATACACAACTAAAAATACTATGGGACCAAGTGGACTTGGTTTATTTTGTAAAAAGAAAGTCTTGTACATTAAGAGTTAAAAAATTTTAAAAATGGACTTTGTTCACACCAATTCTCAACCGACGATATCAATAAAATGAATCATTTTGAATAAACATCATTGATAGAAAGATAAAATATCTATACAAAATGGAAATTTCCCATGTTCAGGCAGAATGTGGTAATTTTACTTATTTGGGGGGTATATAATATTTTTTAAAGTTCATATTAATCTTTTTCCCACAAATTTCACGAAAATAATAACCATTTGTGATAAAATTCAGCTTTAAACTTACAAATGCATTACAAAATCCTTAATTTTCGGGTCCTGTTTGACATTCATATAAATTATTTATAAATAAAATGTTATATAATATATGTAAATACCTATACTGGTAGGTTACATAAATTTTAAAGTATACGAGCCCCGTCCCATCTCAATTGGCCCACCAATATTTTTTCTTTTTAAATAAAATTATGCTAATTCACGGTAAATTTAATTTAAATATTTATTTTTATTATCATTTGGAACAACATTTTAAACAATTTAAAACATTTTATTGTAACATTTAAACTTAAAATTATTTTTTAATTGTTAAAAACATATTTTTATATAAAAAATAGTTCTTTGCTTTCCACGATTTTTTTTTTTAAGAATCTTTGAATATTTTGAAATAATCAAGTAGGCTTTGTCTTTTTCCAACAAAAAGAAAGTTTGTTTTGTTTATTATTAGTAAAAATGACTAGTGGAAAGGTTGTTGATGAAAAAATTCGCTCAATTATTATCAATTTATTTAAAAAGGAAAATCAAACGCCAAAATTGGCGAACTAGTTAATTTTATCAAAGTTTAATGTCAGAAATATTATTCGAGTTTATAAAACAACCGGTACAATAGCTACAAAACCTCGAAATGCGTCGAAATCCAAAATATCAGATGCTGATAGACGGGCATTGAAGAAGATTATTAGAAAAAAAAGGCGTTCGAACTATGGTGAATTATCTGTTCTTTGGAGCGATGCTGTGGGGCGAAGTGTTTCAAGATCCACGTGCCATAGAGAAGCTCTTACGTTAGGTCTTAAAACTTACAAGGTAATTTTATTGCAACTTATTCCAAAATTTTTTTTTGTAATTTTACTAATTTTTTTTAGGCGAAAGAAAAGCCACTCTTGACATTAAACAAAAGAAAAACCGGCTTAAATGGGCTTAAAAGTCACATTAATTGGACGAGTGATGAATGGAATAGTGTCCATTGAAGTGATGAGTCTCGTTTTGAAGTTTGTGTTGGGAACAATCGAAGCAGAGTTATTCGTCAGAAAAATGAAGTTTTCAATTCAGATTGTTTAAAAAAGAAAGTAAAATTTCCTGCTTCAGTATGGTATGGGGTTCAATGTCTGCTAGAGGTGTTGGAAAACTTCACTTCATTTATGGAATTGTAAACACCAATAAAAGTTTAGAGATTTTAAAAAAATCGTTACTTCCAACAATGGCAGATGCATTGCAGAATAATAATAATTTTGTGTTCCAACAAGACGGGACGGCCTGCCATACACCAAGAAAATCTTTAAAATGGCTTTCTGATCATAATGTTCCACTTTTGGAGTGGGTGGCAAACAGTCCCGACTTGTCACCAATAGAAACTCTTTGGCACACAATGAAAAAGCTATTACGAATAAAACCAGCTAGAAACGTAGTCGAATTAAAACATAAACTTCAAAATATTTGGGATACTTTCACTCAAGATGAGTGTCAAAACTTAATAAGTACGTTGCCCAAAAGAATTCAAGCCGTAATTAAAAATAAAGGCGACGTCACACAGTGGTAAAGGTTTTGGATTTTGTATGTTTTCCTTGTTTTTAACAATTAAAAAATAATTTTAAGTTAAATGTTACAATAAAATGTTTTAAATTGTTTAAAATGTTGTTCCAAATGATAATAAAACTAAATATTTAAATTAAATTTACCGTGAATTAGCATAATTTTATTTAAAAAGAAAAAATATTGGTGGGCCAATTGAGATTGAACGGGGCTCGTATGTCTGAGAATAATATGAGAATTTGAAAAACTTTCACATTTTTTTTATAAAATTCAAAAATTATCAACAATATTTATTATTCATTATTATCACATATTATTTTATCTTAGTTTAAGAGTTAATGGAACAAATTATTTGGCTATTTCTACAAATTTTAAAAATAATTTGCTATTTAATAAAGTTTTTGTTGGTGGATCGATTTTTTTGCAGCGCAGTGTATACCTACATTATACAGGTATATAATGAAATAAAAGAAAAAATGTTTTATTGATTGTTTTATACTTAAAATTAATACAAATTTTTTAAAAAACAATCTTTAAAACGTTTAATAAACCAAACGTTTCATGAGAATTTCTGCCTTTATCAATGCAATTTTTCAAGTGAAATTGTAACATTGCCTATATTTAAAATATTTAATTTCTTTAGTGTTGTTTAAATATTTTAAATATAGGCAATGTTACAATTTCACTTGAAAAAATTGCATTGATGAAGACAGAAATTCTCATGAAACGTCTGATATATTAAAAATTGTTTTTTTTTTTTAAGATTTGTATTCATTATAATGAAATAAATACAATCCTTAAAGATAATTTAGTGATTGTTTTCATTGTATTGAATAAATACAATTATTTTATCAAAACAATCTCAAAACTTTTATTAATATCCAAACGTTTCGTGAGCAATTCTTCTTTTATCAATGGAAATTTGAAAAATTAGATGGAAAAGGGTAAAATAAAAAAGTTATTTCCTATTTAAGCCTTTATTTTAGGCAGAACGCAAATTGACATTTTTAACACTTAAAATTTCTTTAAATTCTTTCTAGATTATTTTTAGTATTTCGTCATTTTAAGGAATTGGGAAAGAGTTTTATGGATATAAGTTATAACTTTTTTATTTTACCCCTTTTCATCTCACTGGCCACTTAGCCAATTCATTGAAACAAAATAGGGCCTATTTATTTGAATATATTTGAGTTATTTTTGGTTAAGGTTTTCTCTAAAGACAATCTGTATCTATTTTTAAAAATATATGATTATAGTTGCTTTATTATTCATTCATAAAGAAACTATTTTTCAAATTTTCGCTTGATAATGAGAGAATTTCGCCCAAAATGTTTTGATTTTCTTTTAAAAGTTTTGAGATTGTTTTTATAACAAATTATATTTATTTCATTCAATAAAACAATCAAAAATTTATTTTGAAAATATTATACTGGTATATAAATGAATAATTAAGGTAGGTAAATTTTCATAAAAAAGTACTCGATATATTATATAGGTATATTTCTTTAAATTATTTCTAGATTATTTTTGGTATTTGGTGATTTTAAGGCGTTGGGAAACAGTTTTATGGATATAAGAGATAAATATTAACGTAGTAATATCAGATTAGTATTATTTATCTGTATGCAGTTTCTAGGTGTACAATTGACAATTTGTTTTGCCAGAATTTAGCATCATCAGCATATATCTACAATTAAAATGTGAAAATAGACACGGGACTAGTAGGGCACGTGCCCTGGGCCGTGGGGGGGGGGGGGGGGGGGGGCGAATTCTCAAATTATTAAATTTAAAAATTAAAATAGACCAACAATATCATTCATATTCAATTAAGAATTCATTGTTCAGTACAGAGATGAGAGTATCTTTCCGAATCTGGGCATTTCAATTCAGATTATGCTTAGGATTGCAATATCATTTTGCGAGCGATCTTTCAATAAGTTAAAACTAATACTTTCCTATACCTATAAGGGTTACAATGGGTCAAAAAAGGTTAAGCGACCTAGGTTTGCTAAAATTATAGAGCGAGAAGAAACCGAAAAACAGATTTCAAAAATGTTATAAATCTATTTGCGCCTCAGAAGGGAAGGAAGGTGCAATTTTTAGTTTAAGACTATTGAAAGTGCATTGTTTTTACTGGTTACACATTTGGAAAATCATAGAAATATACATATATTTATTTTTCATGCGTTTGTTAAGAAAAATACATGGAAATTGTTGTTACCATGAATTTATTTAAAAATTTACAAAACTGCACCACTAGTCAATGACATATTTCAGCTACTTATCTAAATTAAGGTGTTATGACGCCAGAAAGGTTTCTACAAATTTTTCAGCTTCTTTTTTCAGTTGATCATCAGTAGAAGAAGACAAAAAGAAGAGTTGAATTACTCTATATGCGTCTACTACTTTCTTCATGTTCTTGAACGGGTTTTTAAATATAATAGTATCAATTATGAGATAAGATATTGTCACCTTAAAACTTGATTTAAGGTAGTTCTTTCACAAATGCAAAAATTCAACAAGTCTTCGAAACTTGAAATATAAGTCATTAAAAGCATAATACACATACTGTTAAAATTTGAAGAAGATTTACCACACCAAACATGAAATAATTGCAATTAAAAATGAAATTTTTTACATATGGTAGATAGGGAAAGGGTAGGAAAATGATCATTATATAATTTTTTTCAATGAAGGACTTCCACCATCTCGATGAAAAACTAATATTTGTTACAATAATATATTCGGAGTAACTTAAAAAAATTGAAATTATTTACCTCTTAGTTTTGATAAAAAAAACATATTTGGGCGATTATTTTTAGTGGAGGGGATATGAGATCAATGGCTTGGAAACGATCCGGTAAGTATGTGTGTATCCATATAGAGATTTCTTAGTGTGAGTGGTACAGTCACGTTAAAAAACATAACCTAAAATATTAGTTCCGTTCATATTTATAGAGTGGTTACTTGGCTAAAACTTTTTGTGTGGATTGTCGCGAAAGAACCTCCTTAACTTATTGATTATTTAATGAAATTGTTACAAATTTTAAACAAACTCAGGCGTATTTGTAGCCTAAATGATTTTAAAATTCTATTCAAAGAATAGATGTCCCTATATAATCTAAGATGTTGGTAGATATTTTTTTCGTTTTTTTATATGTAATATAAAAGCTTTCTTATTTTGAACACTTGGACAACAGAGAACATTCACAAAAGGTATCTCTTTATAAATAATTATTCAATTTTGATATCAAAATAAAATTTAAAGTTTTTTTGTCCAGATTTTATATTTTCAATTTCTGCTACTTTAGCTTCTTGATTTATTAAACGTCTTCGCTTCACTTGTGTGGTTCTCGAATATCCAAATACGCTTCGAAATCAATCATCCTCATCAAACACGGCGGAACGATCTTAGGACAGGGGGGTCAAAACTTGGAAAGTGATGTAGGCCTACCAGGGGGCTACCTACCCCCCCCCAGAAAATTTTGAAGCAAATTGTTACAATTTAACCCATTTTTAAGCAGTTTGTAGCTGTGGTTTTATTGAAAATTGAAAGAAAAAAGTTCAAATTTTTGTTTGTAGTTAGAATCCTTGAGTTTTCGTTCAAAAGGTAATAAAATAAAACGAAATTAATTAGCAATATATATATTTGTATTATTCTTAGCGCAAACAGATAATAGTAGATATAACATTAATTTTACAACCAACAATTTGGCAACAAAGTTATTTTTGGGTAAAGTAACGTCAGTTGACCCCACGGTTCCACCGTCCCTGATCATCATCATTTTCTAAGAAACACCACATATTAAGCTCGTTTTATTTGTAAAGTATTTGTTTAATATGCACCTACTGAATAACATAAGAAACTTCATACGAATAATCCACTGTTTCTTAATTTTCCAAACTAAAACAGTAAGTAAAAACAAAAAAACTTTTTTTTTCAGCAGTTTTTTAATTCAAATGGTGGTTTAAATTAATCGAAATATTTCGGAAACTTTAGTCTTCCTTGTTCAGTGTACCTTGGAGCAAAAAACAATGTTTTGAAAAATTATTTAAAGGAAAAAAATGTATATATTAGCTACTTCGATTATAATTTTATAACAAAAACAATTGTAAACTTTAGCTAACACCTCTATTGTATTTTGCTCCTAGGTCCACTGAAGAATGAAGACTGTAAAGTTTGCGAAATATTTGGATTAATTTAAACCATTTGAATTTGCTGAAAAAGAAGCTTTTTGTTTTTATTTAAGATCTATAAGAAAAGAATCCTCAGCCCCACCAGAGAGTATAGCCCCACCGTACTTTTAAGTTAAAACAGTAGAATTTTTCTGAAAAGCATTTGGCAGGTAAATTTGGAAAATGAACCCTTAGGGCCAGTTGTATGTCGGTTGGTAAACTCTTTTTAAACGTTGGCAAAGGGTAAAGCCTTAGAATTCACCTTGTGCCCACTCAGATGAAAGTGCCTGTCATCTGATTGACCATCCCACCGGGCACAAGGAGAATTTTAAGGTTTTACCCTTTGTCAACGTTTAAAACGAGTTTACCAACCGACATACAGCTGGCCCTTATTCATTTATCTGAGACCTCATTTCATATACCTACCTGAGAGTCTTCATACCAAGAAATAAATTGACACGTTCTGATGTGGCCATCCACTTGACTTTACCATACACTTCTGGTTGATTTTGGTACAAGGGCGTAGATTTTAATTTTTTGACCGCCTCGCCCCCCCCCCATTTTGGGGGGTTTGTTTTTGCATTTTTAGTGTTCTAGGGCAGCGCTCCGCAAACTTTTTATGTCCAAGGTACACCTACCAAATCAAGAAATTTTAGAGGTACACCAAAGAAAAAAACAATGTTTATTTAATATTTATTTATTATTATAATCAATATAATAGGAAAATATGTTTAATGAGAAATGTGAGCCTGCTTAACTGAGCACAGGCGATCAAAATTTGGAGGAATCGTTGATAAGGCTGCTCGCATAACTCTCACCTATGTGTAGGTGCATTAACTTAACAAAACTTGACATTTTTCCGCGGCACATCATCTAATGACCACGGTATACCAGTGTAAAGCCGCGGCGCACACGTTGCACTGTTCTAGGGGCCCACTGATTATGTAGGCTACAAAATTTGGTTGAATTTGCTCAAATGGCCTAGATTTTTATTTTTTGACCCCCCCCTCTCCTAATTTTGGCGCCAGAAAAAAATATTTTCGTTATTATAGGTTCATTTTATAGTATATTTCATTTTTCTGTTTTTTTTAGTTTGAAAGTATTATAATTTGAAATTTTAGCCCCCCCCCCTTAATTTTGGGTCGATATGCATCAAAATCTAATCACCTCTTAATCTCAATGCACCAAAACTACGTGTCAAATTTGGTTTTGATATTCACACTAGTTTTAGAGCTAGCTCGTCCACAAAATTTGGTAACACACAGACTAACAGACATTTTGACAAAACAGTTATTATCTTGAAAAATATAATTTTTTCGATATTCACTTATTGGAGATTTTTTGTAGAACGAAATGCCATGATTTCGCACAATTTTTTTTATCAAAATAGTTTCAGCCGTTTTTGAGATATTTGAAAAAAAATTAGCAAAAAAACCACTTTTTTCATGAACGATTACAATACTTGACCATACCCTGAATGGTAAAGTAAAAGAATTTTGTCAATTTCTAATATTAAACTTGAAAAAATTTTCGGTTGAAAACAAAAGAGAGAAATCCTGGAGTCGGAGCCGACCCATTTTTCCCCGACTCCGATTCCGAACACTCAGCCCTGATTGCCCAGGGCCTAGCATTTTCTCTGAAAGACCCTGACTATATGAATAGTAATAAGGTAAGTAAGTATAAATGGATAAACTAACAAAAGCGGATGTATTATACTATTAAATTTTCTTTTGAAATGGTTAAATGAATGAGATTTCAATTTAATAAGCAAGTGAAGAAAACCCATTCTAAACAGAGCAGAACCGAACAAAAGGGAAAAACAAACAATTCAATTACAATACCTACCTATATACTTTATTTAATACGATTAATGTTGCTTAAACTTGGAATTATTATTAAAATCATGTTATGCAGTTGATATTAAAATATTCTAATGCATTTCCTAAGCATAATAAATCATGAATGAGGCTTCTCTTAAGTAATAAATAACAAATTCAGTTTAAATAACTAGTCACTCATCGATAATCAACCTTTTTGCAGGGCGGGTCAAATTCGGCAATTAAATGAATCTGGTGCGCCGCACAAAATGCATTTTTCTTTCATGCCAGTATTGGTTATTATTGTTGGAGAATAAGTTGAATACAGGGTGGGGCATAAAGATCTAGCACATTTTGAAGAGGTATAAAAAAATGAAAAAATTTAACTAGAAAAAAAAACTGAATATACTTTTGAAAAGAAGGTAAAATATTTTTTTTTAATGTGTTTTAAACATTATCAGACAAAAAAAAAGGGGGGGGGGGGTCAAAAATGAAAATTCTAGCCCTTTTGACCAAAATCAACCAAATTTTGTATACCTATTCTGTGGGCCCCAAAAAGATAAGAAAGCAAAAACTAACCACCCAAAATCGGAAGGAGGGTAAAAAAAGAAAATTGTATCCCTTTTGACCAAAATCAACCAAATTTTATATACATACTCTGTTGACGCCCAGAAGGCTAGAAATGCAAAAAATAACGAAATTTCGGATACATAGTTTGGTCGAAAGGGCTAGAATTTTCATTTTTGACCCCCCTCCCACCCCCTTTTTTCGTCTGATATAATGTTTAAAACACATTTAAAAAAAAAATATTGTTTGTTCTTTTCAAAAATATTTATATTCATTTTTTTTCTAGTTAATTTTTTTCGTTTTTTTATACCTCTTCAAAATGTGGTGGAGATCTTTAGGACCCACCCTGTATATATAAATATAAATATGTTTATCATCAAGAAGAAGACAACCTCATTGATTTCTCTTTATGAAAATTTTATTCGTTAAAATTATATTCCATTTTTTTTCTTTCTTTTACATATGATTTTGATTTATATTAAATCACCTGTTGTGCACTTCTTCACAAATCCAGATATATTATTAAAATACGATATACGGTATAATAATAATAATAATAATAAAGGATTAGAGGACGTATTTTTTAATATAAAAAAATGAAAACACTTTCATCTGGATTCTTTCTTCTTCTTTATTTATTTTTTTTTTTTAAGATAAAAAGTGAATTGCCTAGAGGAAAAATGAGATTGCAATAAATTTGAATGCTTAAAGAAAAAGAAGATAAAGAAAAAAGAAGAAGAAGAGAAGAGATGGCTAAAGGATGCATTGAATGGAGCACAAATGGCTGGCAAGAAGACAATTGATCTCGGGAGAAAAAAAAATTCATTCCTTGATTCAATCATTGATTGGCTGGCTGAATATCGGATTGGAAAGCAGGCTGCGCCGAGTGCCCTATGCAGTGCACACTGTGCACTATGCAGTGTGTTAATAGGCCCAGCCATAAGACAACAGGAGCCTACTTACTTAACCAGTTAGCCTGGCTGCCTACAGTCCCTCCACTCACTGACTATACTTAGTTGGTTACAAATTGGTCAGATTGGAACTAATCAGGCTTTTGTTTTGAAAACATCTAGATCGGAACAAAATTAAACAGAGCTAAATTTACGGCGATTTAAATGAGATTCGAGGAAAAAGTGAAAACTCGGTATGATATCCGTGTGGCCTATCAAAAATGGGGAAGCTACCCCGGGCCACATAATTAGAGGCACAAAAAGTATCTAAAAAAAGTCTCGCATAGTCTGCAAAGAGTCTGTTTTGGGCGGAAAAAATTTCAAAAATTCTGTACTTTTGTAGATAAATATTAGTACCTGGCCACCGAGCGATGCTCGGTAAATTTTTGCTTCAGTTAATAGCTATATATTAATCCCCGAAACCCCCCTTGCCCCCCGGACCCCCATCACTTCACCCCACCTCCTGCACCCTCCCACTACACCCCACACCTACACCCCCACTCCGCCCGAAACCCCGTACCTCCCCCCACCACTGCAACTCACCTCTGCACCCTTACATCTACCCCCAGCCCACGCACCCAGTTTTTGCATTTCTAGCCTTCAGTGGTCCACAGATGATGTGTATATAGGTATATAAATAAATACGGTATAATTATTTTTTTTAAATTAAATAACAGTTTTTGAGTTCATCAATTAAATTGTCAAATTAATATTTGTGGGATTTAAAACTCGATTTTTAATCAATTAATTTTTTTTTTTTTTTTAATTTTATTAAACCAATTATTTTACATGAATTAATGTATACATTGTATTTGAGCTTCGACTCTGGAGATTACTTCTCCACCATCGACTGTCCTTGATCATCTTTTTAGTCCTTGTTTTTAATAAGAGGAAAAAACTAATTCAATAAAAAAAACCTCTTTTCCGATAATTATTCCAATTCCATTATTCTCATCTCCAATTCCTCTAATTCCAATCAATTAAATTGCCCAACTTTTAATATATAATAATAATTATAATAATCTGATTGTGGGATATAAAATTAAAAAACCAATTATTTATTAAAAGGAAATTGAATAAAAATGTAAATAAACATTTTTATCGAGGCAACCACCTGTGAATAATTATTTCAATTAACAAAAAACCCATCAAAAACAACTTAGCCGAAGATGAGAACGTGACAGATCGAATGTGCAACACAAAACTCTCCTAACCAGTGAATTTCATCCAAATCGTTAGAGCCGTTTTCGAGAACCCTACCGGAATATATATATATACAAACTTTGCTCGTTTAATATAATAAGATTATATTAAACGACCAATTCTTGTATATATATAGAATTGGTTTCTAGAAAACGGCTCTAAAGGTTTGGATGAAATTCACGGGCTACGGGTTACTAGTTACTTTTTTAAGTCTCTCTTGGAAGGGGAGTTGATGATATGGGGGGACACTTATCAACTTTTTCCAGTATTTTTAGAAAAAAAAATCGGTTGTCTGTAAAGTCGGTTTACTGACGATAGTTGAACGTGACAACGTCATAAGAAAATACTGATGGAATGGTATTTTCTTATGACGTTGTCACTTTCATCTATCGTCAGCAAACCGACTTTGCAGATAACTGATTTTTTTTTCGTAAGTAATATGCCGGAAAGTTGGATAAGGGTCCTCATCAACTCCCCTTCCAAGAGAGACTTATCGTCAGTAAACCGACTTTACGACAACCAGATTTTTTTCATAAAATTCTTATATTTTCGTTTGAATATCTCGAAAAAAATTAGTTTTTTAATTCTCTCTTGGAAGGGGAGTTTATTAACCCTTATTAACTTTTTCCAGAATTTTTAGAAAAAAAAAAATATTAATTTTCAAAAAACTAAACTCGATTGTTTACTGAGATAGAGAAGTTTAAAGATTTTTTTTATAAATACGATTGTTTTAAGACTAGAGGTTGAGATTGCCACAACAATATATTTTCCTTGTATAAGCCTAATAATAATTTTCACTCCATATATAAGTCGTATTTAAAATAATCGATTTCTCTTAAGATGGTTAATTTTATTGCTGAGCAAACTCTGAAGTTAATGGATCGATTTCACTTGAATCTCACCCACGTAGTGACAATAAGTATTTATTAATCAGGTCGTTATTTTCATGCCACTTGACGGCCTCTTAAAATGGAAGAACAAAAACCCGGAGATGGAAAATGGGCCTCGATAAGCTCACAAACATTTCGGTGAAAGGTTCTAATCATCAACACGTCAATTAAATGGATTTGGACTTGGATTTAAAACAAACAACCACATTATCACTTTAATTAGCTTAGGTTTTAATAAGCCGGCTAAGTGTGAGCAGGGCTCGCGTCGCATCGTCAGCGTTCCATATACCTATTATATATCGGTAATAATTGAAATTTCAGTGTGGGGATCTTGCTTATTATATTAAATGAGCTGCGAATCCCGCCTTCGGCCAGCATTTTACTGGCCTTTGGGCTAAGTCCCCTGGACTCCGCAGTGGGTTTTAAAATATTATTAAAAATAATTTATTCTATTTAGCGACGAATCTAAGATTTTAGTAGAAATATTTTTACATTGCATATCAAAGGGCTTCGTCTCCTCGTAGTAATCGAACCTGCTTCTTATATACTATGTTGTATATCGGAGAGAGATTTGTCTTAAGTGTTTGGTAACTGCCCGGCAAGCTAGTTATCGCTTTGGGTTCGATTCCTGAGCGGATGCAGCCCTCTGATTTGCAATGCGTCGATATTCCTACGCGAGATCTTAGATTCGACCCAAACAAAATAAATTCTTTTTAATATAATTGTGGTTAATTTACCTGGGTTGATTTTTGAAAAATTCCATCGTTTTTCAAAAGAAGAAACTCAGCAAAGGGCCAGTGCTTTTTAAATCTCTACATTAATTATTTAAAATAATTATTAAAATTTTCTAATTATAATACATTTTATTTGTCAAGAATTATAAGTGGGATTTTAAATTAAGAAAATCACGTCAGTCGTCGTTGCTCAAGCCGATTATAATAGTAATAGTAGATAGACAGCAGTGGCGTGCGGTCCATGGATGCTGTGGATGCGGCCACCCCTGAAAATTCAAACATTTAGAATATTTTCATAAATCATATAAGGTCGACTTAAATATATCAGGAGGATCTTTAAATTTTCAAATTATTATCCATTATTTCAAATATTTCTATAAAAACATTTTTTGTTTTGCTAAGTATATTGGTTCTCGAAATGAAATAAAATTGTTGCCTAGTTTCAAGGTGCAATTAAAATGAATGATTTTTCAGAAAAGGACGCTGATAGAAGGTTCAAAGTCCCTGCCTGGTATCTCTTCCAGTTCAAGCATATCAAAGACAAGTTCAGACGAGTTTTAGTCGAATAATAATTTTTCTCGCTGAAGAACTATTAAAATACTAATAATACAAAAAAGGAATATATAAAGATTATTCGGGGATTTCTGGAATAATCCATTTAAAAGAATAACTCTCAAGGAGTTCGGTGTTGGTTCTAGGTGAAGCATCGGAATATAACTAAGACTTGTAGACAAGTGACAGAACATTGCTCAATAGGAATAGATTTTGGACGAAATTGAAGATTTTGCATTACATAGGACAGGCTCATCAACATCAGTGAGTCCAAGATGGTCGTTTTCTCGGACTCCTGATGATGGGGCTGACCCCCGAACAGATCGAAGTGAAAACTCGATTTTGTTTTATTTCTTTTTTTAGAAACCTACCTCGTATCTTACTCAAGTTCTACTATTACATTTAAGCAGTACTCAATAGAAGATCGGGAATAACTAAGAGTGCTTAGACAAGCTATAGCTTGTAAAAAATCTAATTCTAAATTTGAAAAATAACGAAAATGATGCCGTATTCAATGAAATTCCTCCGCCCCCCCAAAAAGCGAAGTTTAAAATAAAATTTCAAAAAATGAAAGGTACTTTTTTGGATAGCATCCCTTGGTTGAAAAGTCACCAACAGCCACTGATATACATATATTACTTTACCATACAGTGTATGGTCAAGTATTGTAATCGTGTATGAAAAAAGTGTTTTTTTCCTTCTTTTTTTCGAAATATCTCAAAAACGGCTTAAACGATTTTGATTAAAAAAATTGAGGGAAACCATGGCATTTCGATCTACAAAAAAAGCCCTTATAAGTGAACATCGAAAAAATTATATTTTTCGAGATAATAATTGTTTTATCAAAATGTCTGTTAGTTAGTCTGTGCGTTACCAAATTTTTGTGGACGAGCTAGCTCAAAAACTAGTGTGAATATCGAAACCAAATTTCACACGTAGTTTTGGTCCATTGAGATTAAGAGCTGATTAGATTTTTGGTGTATATCGACCCAAAATTAAGGGGGTGGAATAGGGGTTAAAAATTAAAAATCTAGTAAGTCATTTGAGCAAACTCAACCAAATTTTGTATACATAATCAGTGGGACCCCAGAAGTCTAAAAATCCAAAAACTAACCGCCCAAAATGGGGGAGGGGGGTGTATGGTAAAAAGATGAAAATCTAGGCTCTTGTACCAGACTCAACCAAATTTTGTATACATAATCAGTGAGACCCCATGAGTCTAAAAATGCAAAAACAAACCCCCTCCCTACATGATTATAAATAATTTTATTAAATATTAAATATAAGTAAGAGGCCAGGTTGTATGGTAAAGTCAAGTGGATGGCCACATCAATACACGTCAGCTTATTTTTTTTATTTAAATATTAATGTATATTCCCATCTTCTTGTTTCATCCACAATAAATGTTTCATTTATTTTGAATTTTTATGAATCATAATTCATGCTTTCATGATTTCCGTCATTGTTCCTTTTACGTCAAGATATATTACTAATATTCATTTTTTAACATATAAAATTTATGTTATTATTATTTAAAGTATTCTTTTTACGTATATAGTAGAATTGCATTATTTCAATTTAGAATAAACATTTTTTTTTTTTTAAGAAATTGTCTAGCGATTTTTTTTAAATATTCTATATATAGGTATATTATCCTTCTGTTTCTTTTACCATAATATTAATATATACATATCTATTTTTTTATTTTTTCCAACTATACGAGTAACAAATACATTATGCATATATATGTACCATATGTATATCAAATTTAGGAACGCGGTGTTGTTAAAATTAAATTACCAACTCCAACCTAATTTAACCATATGTATATGTTATAGATAAAAAAGTTTTTAAATTTTAAAATTATAGGAAATCGCCGAGAATTTTTATAGATATATTTGACTTAGAGGTATAAGATCTCTTTAAGTAAATATATTAATTTTTACTTTTTACCATCAGGTATTGTCAAGTTTTGTAATCGTGCATGAAAAAAGTGTTTTTTCCTTCTTTTTTTCAAAATATCTCAAAAACGGCTGATATTATTTTGATTAAAAAAATTTGGCGAAACCATGACATTTCGGTCTACAAAAAGCCCTAATAAGTGAACATCGACGAAATTATATTTTTCGAGATAATAACTGTTTTGTCATCATGTCTGTTAGTAGGAAGGTAATTTTTGTGGACGCACTAGCTCAAAAACTAGTGTGAATATCAAAACGAGGTTCAAAAAAATAAAACTATCATTATAAGTTGTGAGACCATTTAATAGATTTTTACGAAATTTCGCATATGCACCTTATGAAAATGACACTTTTTTTAGATTTTACGGCTTTAACCATCAGCCATTTTACGAACTTTTATACTAATTAATTTTTTCTCTATTATGTAGGGATCAGATTAAAGTCAGTTAGTAGCGAGTCGGGCTTGAACGCGCGCTAGTTTGATTAGAGGGTGGGGGTGATTAAAAATATTTTCAAACAAAAATTGAAGTAAGATGATATTTCTAATAAAATCTTCTCATAATTAAAAGGAGATATTATTAATTTCTAATGGACTCAAAATTAGGAGGGGGGGGGGGGGTTATTTCGTAAATAATTATAAATTATTTTAATTCAATATTAAATATAAGAGAGGACCCAGGTGTATGGTAAAGTCATGTGGATGGCCAGATCAGTTTATTTATTTATTTATTATGATTTAAAATGAAGGTGTTATTAAGAAAGCTTCAAAGTGTCCGTTTTTAAATAATTTTTGAATTTGTTGGCGTTAAAAAATAACAAAATTGTTAAAAATTACACACATGCCTTCCTTATCAACGACAAATAAGAACAAATATGATATTTCAAAAATTTTCAAAAATCTTAATCTAATGATTATTTTGAGGGGAGTGGATTTTTATGAGGAGTCAAAAATGGTAAATAAATAGAAACATTTTATTATCATAAAGTGTGACGTATCACTGTAAATAAATTTATCTTTAAGGTGGTTCGGGACTGTTTATCATTTTTATAAGAAAATTCTCAAATTTTTACCATCGAATCATTGATGCATTAAATATTTATTCCCGAAATTTGAAGTTGATCGTCTGTCCCATTACCGAGAAATAAATTATTGAAAATTGTCCTTTTAACATGGAAGTAAATGGACCGAGCTTTTAAAAGGGCTATAACTTCTATACAAATTATACCATTTTCAACAAATTTATACAGATCAATAATTCAACTTTTATGAATCGAATGATACATTTTTCAATAGATTTGACAGTCTAGTTAATTAGTTATTCATAAATGTAAAAATAAAAAGTTATTTGCAGCCAACAGAATATAACAAAAGCACTAGTGTAGAATTTCAACTCTATTTCTTGAAATCGTTTTTGTGTTAAATAAATGTTTTTATAATGAGAAAAAATTTATCTCAATATTATTTTTATTAATATGTATCAAAACAAAGATTTTTATTCGAAATTAACCTCATTATTAACAATTTTTTTTATTAAAAAATTTAGTAGGCAGAAGTTGTCACTCTGCAGAAATACAAAAGATTTTTTCGAAGATCAACCAGATAGATAAGCTGTCCCGAACTCCCTTAAGTTGAAATAGGCTTAATATTTTAAAATTTATTTCGATTTAAAATTATTTTACGAGAGACCTTCAAATGTGATTTTTGTACCTATCGGTATTTAAAAACGAGTGAACTTAAAATTATAAAATAAATCCACAAATTACTTCATTCTCTTCTTATTTACGACAAATAAAAATGAATTTTAATATTTAAAGTATTTGTTGATTTATAATATAATGTACGGAATCTTCAGTATTCAGGTTCGACTCGCACTTTGACGGCTTATTATTTATTTATTAATATTTTTAAATACATTTTTTGAGTACTTTTGTATTTGGTATTTCAAATACAATTATAAAATTATTTTAAATAAGTGAAGTGGTAAATTTTACCCATCTTTGAATATATACGAAAGTAAATTCCGATAATCAAGAGTATAATTTTTAAACAATCTTGTCAATAAAATTGAGCTCAATCCTGAACCACTTCTTCCTTGATTTCAGGGAAAAAATTAATTATCATATTTTTATAGCAAAAAGCCATTGAGATATATACATATTAATTATTATTGAATCGAAGAAAACTAGAACACTTGTAAATGGAATGCTAGTTTATTTCAGATCATAAATTCTATATAGGACAACAAGTAGTAAATGTGCAGAAATTGTTCTGCTTATATGGTCAAATGCACAAGGAAATTGGAGCAAACCCACAATCCATTGAATGAATATAAGGAAATTTTGCCAGGGAAAAACATCTTCGGTCAAAGATTTTCGTTAATTTGCTATATATTAATTATTTTGGCGTGTTTAATATATTATACTACTGAATAACTTTCACTTAGCTAACATTAACAATAAGCACGCATAATTAATAATAAAATATATAAATAAATAAAAATTTGAAAAAGTTGCATGGATCATATAACTCATAACCAAATTTTTGATAATTAAAAAACTAATATTTTTATTTAAAAAAATTTTAAAGTAGGCTAAAATACGACTAAAATAATATGAATATTTTGATTTCTTTAAAATTGATTGGATAATAGATAGGATATTAAAAAAATAAATAATAAAATAGTTGTGTGTGCTTAAATTAAAACCACATGGCAAAAGTGAAACCTTCTATGGCAGTGGTCCTAACCTAGGTGTATCACGCCCAAAATGATTTTCATGGGGTCAGTATCGCATGGATATTGAAAATTTTTTGATCTTTACTTAGCCAAAATCAAGTTAAAATTAAAATATTTCAAATTAGAAAAAAAATTAAAAAAAGAGCAGTCTAAAATACATAAAGATCAATAAATTTTCAATATCCATGCGATACTGACCACATGAAAAATAATATTTATAATTTAATGATGGAATTCTTATTGAGGTCTTTTGGATATGGTTGTTTACCTGCTGGATGGTAATATAGGATTTTTAGAATAGAAAAGATTTCCAAACATTAATGTATATAGATGTATTTAGGTTAGTACAACCATGCAGTTGTTTCTGGCTCATATGATAGGCCTTCCTCAGCAATCTGCATACAAGAACTGAGTTAATTCTACATCTTAAGACAATTTATAATGATTTTGATCTTGTTTTGGTATAATAAAAATACAACATATTTGCATTACATTTTTTAAATAAATATCTTCTCTCATACAAACAACAAACATAAATTGTCTTAAGATGTAGAATTAACTCAGTTCTTGTATGCAGGTTGCTGAGGAAGACCTATCATATGAGCCAGAAACAACTGCACGGTTGTACAACTCATTGTCCGCCTCCCTCGTGTAATGGTCAGAATAACTGGCTGGCAACCCGGAGGTCTCGGGTTCGATTCCCGGCTATACCCAGACATTTTTCTGTAAGTATAGGGTCTGGTAATAAAAATTAAGTGGGAGATAAATTTAACCTAATTTATCGCGTGGACAATTTACCACTGCTCGAAGCCCCTAAAAACTTAGTAAATTGGACTATATATATAACTTTCTGAGATTTGGCTCGCGATCCCGGCTTCTTTTCCTTCAACTCTGTTCTTTTCACGATGGAGGGGCCAGCCCATACAGGCCTTTAGGGGATGGACCTTCTGGTGTATCTCCTTCTCACATCAATATCATTAAAAATAAAAAAATACATCTATATACATTAAAGCTTGGAAATCTTTTCATTCTAAAAATCCTATATTACCATCCATAAAAGTTGTAAAAAATGTGACATACCAACAGGGTAGGAGGGGGTCTCTCGAATGTAAAAACACGAAATTTGCGTGACATAATTAATGGATGGTCCCTTATGGAATCCATAGGTAAACAACCATATCCAAAAGACCTCAATAAGAATTCCATCATTAAATTATAAAATTCTGGATACACTGGCATATTAGCATGATGATCGCCATTTAAGTGCTCAAAACTTAATTAAATAATATTTATAATTAAAAAAGACTGTGATGAAGTCCAAGCTTAGAAACTATAGTCTCAAACAAATACATAATATATATACAGATATATATTTTTGATAATATGTGTGTATGTTTATTTGCATCAAGCAGAGGACAACCTCTTTGTTTCTCTTTATGAATCAACAACTCTGTTCGGCAAAATAAAAACTTTACAATTAATATTATTGTATTTAATTGAATTTTGTGCACAGAAATGACTTGATAATGGCCTGAGCGGGTCAAACAAAATGTTGACAAAAAATAAATTAAATTTAAATTTGATTCGGGCTGCAAATAAAACTCAATAACCTTTTACCTGAATTTAGAATTAAAAAAAATAATAATAATATGTATATTCTATTTCAATTAAAACAAAAAATTACTTTTGCTTCTCCATTTAGATACAACATTATTAAAGCATCCTGATATTCTAGAAATTTTAATTGTTTGTAGTATTTGTGGAAAGATAAATATCTCGAGATGGCCCTCTGCGATAGAGTATTTGAAATGATTGAATACCTTCACTAATTAATATTGATGGATTCTACTTTTAATCAGCCTATCTCTTTCTCGATTCGGGTGAGTTATTTCGACTGTGAATTTTTAATGATTTGAGAAGATGATGGAACTAACTAACCACGGACATACTTTCCACTATTCAAAAAAATATAATATGTAAATAAAAATAGAAAATTAATGAATAAATAAAAATACACCTTATATTTAAATATTTCAGTTCAATAGCTGGCGGGGACTTTTCAACCAGGGGATGCTGTACAAAAACCCTATATTTTTTAAATCTTCGATTTTTGTGCAAAATTCATCGATAACATTTTTCGTTATTTTGCATGCGTAAATCGCAAGTTCCTTTCAACTAAACTAGATTTTTCCAATTCTTTAAGACTCTCTGATCCCAAATATACTAAATGAAATATTTGTATAATTTTGATAATTAAAATTTTTTATCAAAATCATATTTTTCTACAAGACTTATCATATTTTATTTTGGAAAATAAACCTTTATCGAGATATTTCAACTAAACATTGTTACGCAGATGACAGCATCCTACATAACGCCCCTGTATCGCATAAACACCGTGCAGACATTGCCTCCACAATTAATTTAGACATATGTAAACTTAAAAACTGGGGATCCCAAAACTTGAGTTAACTTCAATGCAGTGAAAACTCAGTGTTGTCTTATTTCTAGGCGCGTCGATAGAAGCCCCCTAAACATATCATTCGATTCTAACTCCCTGAAATTCAGTGATAAAATTTCAATGCTAGGCGTCACACTAGGGCCTGACTTTTCATGGAATGACCATATCTCAACCACTGCTAAAGCTGCAGCGCGCAAGCTTGGTCTCCTATTTAGGTCTAGACGCTATTATACTCCCAGTCAACTTCTTACACTGTATAAGGCTCAAATTCGTCCCTGTCTCGAATATGGCTCTCATCTGTGGAGAGGGGCCTCCAAGCATTCTCTTGCCACACTGGATGCAATTCAGAAACGAGCAATTAAACTAATAGGAGACCCGGCCCTAACTAACTCACTCGACTCCCTGGCTCACAGAAGAATCGTTTCTGCCCTTTCCCTGTACTACAGATACTATCATGGTGTCTGTTCAGTAGATCTGAAATCAATTATCCCCCCTAAAGCCCTCATTAAGAGAAACACGCGTTTTTCGAACGCTCAGCAGCCCTTCGCTGTCAAATTGGATAAAATTCGAATCAATGCTTTCGTCAACTCTTTTATCCCTATGACCTACAGAGACTGGAACTCACTTCCAGCCACCGTCTTCCCCGCAACTTATAACCTTCAGCTGTTTAAGACCCGCATCCACAGATACCTTCAACTCCTACCCAGCCCATAAAATCCCCTCTTCTTCTTTTCACGATGGAGGGGCCAACCCAGGCCTTTAGGGGATGCACCTTTTTGGTATTTCTCCTTCTCACATCAATATCATTATAAAAAAAAAAAAAAAAAAAAAAACTATATTTTTCCACTTCTCTAGGACTCTCTCTCTAATCTATATATATACATATATATATATATATATATATATATAAAATTAAGGTTTTGTCCGTATATTGGTCTAAATCACGCCAAATTTTGGTACCACACGTTTCAAGCAAAGTTATGAACGAAAACACCCTCAACAAAATTCCTGTCTGTCTGTCTGATGTTTCCGTGGGTTCCGCGAAAAGTTGCTCACGATTCACGTAAAAACGGCTGAAGGGATTATTATGAAATTTCATATTTACATCAGATGTCTTCTAACTTAGGTTTTTAGTTATATAACGTTTTGATATTTTGACCCCAGAAGGGGGTTTGGGGGGCGCACGAATGAATATTATCAAATAACTCCTAAACTATTAACCCAGGGGGGTCCAGGGGCTAGATGGGAGTGTGGTGCGCAGGGTTGGAGGGCACGGGGTGGGGTGCAGGTGGTGGTGTGGGGGCGGGGGGTTGGGCACGGGTGTGGGGGTGGTGGAGGTGTTTCCTGGGTTGGAGGGGGGGGGGGTGTTCATGGGATGGGGGTCCAGGGGGCGTGTCCCCTATCAGCAGAGGGGCCGCCGAAGGCGGGCCTTGCAGCTAGTCCTAAATATAATAAGATATTTGTATAATTTTGATAATTACAATTTTTTATCAAATTGTGAAATCAATAAATATAGTAGTTGAAGGGCAAATATTAATTTTTCACTTGATTTTAATAAAATATTCATTTCGTTTTAGTTAAATAGGTAGTACCTATGATGTGTGTGTGTGTGTGTTTGTATTTCGTTTTTTATTTGTTCCCAGGCTAAGCAAACCGATGAGTTCTCGTCTTTCTTTTTCTCACTTCCGGATATTGAATATTCAATTAAATAAATTAATTTTTCATTAACATTTCTAAACGAGAAGATGTTAATCATTTTATTATTGTTAATTAATAATTAACCTTGCTATGAGGTTAAAATAGGTACATAGACAGGTATATTATATACACAAAAGACACACTTTCAATTTTTCCAACGATCTTGGGTTTTTGTTGTTTAATATCTCTAAACCTAAATAAAACATTATATGGAGTATTTTAAAAACCCCAAAACACAAATCTGATATAAATAAGCCAAAATAGACAGGAGTCAATTTTGAAGAAAAAAAATATTTTGATGACTTTTTAATTAAACTAATTATTAACTGGTGGTTGAATACAAATTAATCATGCGGTTGAATCAAAACAAAACAAGTGGTTGATTAAATAAACAATAAGCACCTGGAACATCGAGCGATGCTCGGTAATTTTTGCTTAATTTAAAAGCGATATATTAATATTATAATTAATTTTAAATTCAAGTAAAAAGGTCGGGGGGTCGGGTTAGGCTAGGGGTAGCGTGTCAGCCTGTTAACCAAGTGGACCCGAGTTCGAATCCGAGTCGAGGCATCCGGCTAAAATCTGACCCCGGGGTAGAGACACATTTTATAAAAAGTACTATCGTAAATTGCCCTATGGCTAGAAAGGCCGAAAGGGCGAAAACCTATAAAAAATGTAAAAAGGTCAATTTTTATTAGCAACTAAAATAAAATAAAATTTAACTTTTGTTTTTCCAACGTTATGGCCATCATTAAATACATACCACTGGCCACAAAGTTTTGAATTTAATTGCAATTAAAAACAATACTTGACCATATCCTGTATGGTAAAGTAATAATATTAATATATACGGTGGTTCTTTCGTTGACCCTTTTAAATCCTGAAGAAGGAGGGACGATCCTTCGAATTGTCGGATTTTTAAGAGAATGAAATTGATATTTCAATAAATTATTTTATAGAAATAAACATTTAATTAATTAAATTCCCTAATTTTAATATGTAATAATATTTGTAATGATCTATTAGTAGAATTTAAAATTAAAAAACCAATTAATTATTAAATAGAAATTGAATAAAAATGTAATTATACATTTTTTATCGAGACAACCACCTGTGAATAATTATTTCAATTAATAAAAAAACCCATCAAAAACAACTTAGCCGAAGATGAGACCGTGACAGATCGAATTATCAACCCAAAAACCCCTGAATTTTATCCAAATCGTTAGAGCCATTTTCCAGAACCTGATTCTCTATATATAAATATATACCTATACAAGAATTGCTCATACTATATATGTTTGTCTAGATTAATTTGTAACAACGCTTAGAGAAATTTCTCTAAAAAATATTACCCTCTTGCCTAGAATCGAACCGACGAACTCTTGAACTATGGTCATCAGCTCTAACCACTAGACCAATGTCACATTAATATTTACATCTTGATTTCTTTTACTAAAACTATATATTTTTGATTTAGACTTTGTGTCTAGATAATATTGTATTCATTTGAACTCGAATGAAAATGAAAAAACACCAATAGATTTTAAATTAAGAAACATTAAATATATATTAATTAACGAGGCAAATTTGAAATATAATTCTCAGCTCGGATTTTAAACTGATGGCTCCAATCGATTTTCATTAACCAGGCAAATTTGAAATATATATATTCGAATTTTGAAATGAAAGACTCCAATTCATTTTAAATTAAGAAACATTAAATATATTGATAATTGTTCCTCCCCCCCCCCCTCGCCACTCAAAAAATTAAAGATGCGAAACTTTTAAGAGACGATGTATTTTCGGTAGTTTACGGGTATACATTTGGAGTGTGGTTTTTTAAGAGGAATAAAATTTTTGGACCGAGACGCTGCCCGCCAGGGCACCAGCCTGAGGGCCGAGTTTCGAGGGCGTGCCGAAGACGCACGAGAAGCTCGTTTATATAATAAAAGAAAAAGATTAAAAACAAAAAATTAGCGATCGAAGCTCGGATTTGCGTGTATTTTTTTATTAAATGGGTGAGTCAGTCAGTCATACACACTCTGTGTATATAGTATGAACGTGTGCTCTTTAGGTGAAAGCAAAGCACACAGAGACACAATTCTATTTTTATTTGATTCTATTAGAGAAATGCGCCTTATTCTTTCAGCACATATCTATCCAATCCGCTGGCTTACCCGTACACACAGACATACACAATGACTGACACTTGAGAGAGAATCTTTAATTAATTAATTGGATATCAAATTAAAGGATAAATAAGCCAAGCTGGCGATGCAATTAATGCACTTGACTAATATCCATCTAACGAGGGAGAAATTATAAATATTTCTACATCTTGAAGGAAATGGAAACTCAAAGAGAGTTCTACTCTAAAACCGATTAAGGAAATAAATACTAAATAATTTCCATTTTTGAAAATTTGTATTTTGAATTCGGAAATTGTTTCTATATCGCCTGAAAATTTCAGCTCAAAACGTGAATTTTCAAAGAGGCAAGAGCGCTATATAATTTTGAATACTTTCGAAGTGATTCATCGTTGACATTTTCGAAAGGCCTTAAATTATTAAAAATATTTTGCTATCAATTACAACACAATGAACAAAAGTAGAGAACGAGACTCAAAAAACAAAACAAAAAAAAAATGTATTAAAATATATTTATTATGTTAAAATACCATCAATTAATTTTATTACATATACAAGAAAGAATTTCTATATAGAAGTTCTTCACCGGCCTCTAAATAATATTTTATCGAGCTAAAAGTTGGAGGGTTTCAACATGAAATACTAAAATATTATGTGAGATTAAAAAAATAATATTAGTAATAATTAAATAAATAAAATAAAGTACAAAAAAAGTCGGCAAAATGGGAAACCCTACAAAGATACAAGTATCTACTAGTATATAAGGATGTAGTTAGATTCATTATATTTATGTATAATATACATATGTTGATTTGCATCAAGCGGAGAACAAGCTCATTGATTTCTCCTTATGAATTTTGTTTGAAATTGAAATTCGCCTCTTTTTAGGGACCACATTATTATTTTTATTTAATAAATTAGAAGTATTTTCTTTTGGAGACGGGCTGGTAGAATTAGAAAGGGAGCCCAAGAATAACGAAAACTACATAAAAATAATTATTGTAACATCATTTTCATTCTCTTAAAAATCGACGTTTCGGAAAATCTTCTCTCTTTCTTCGGGGATTAAAAAGATCAACAAAGGAAGCTTATAAACACCCCTTATTGCCTTCATTAACATTGATTATGCTTTTCTAAGATTATAATTTACCAATGAGATCAAGAGAATTTTTGTATTTTTGAACTGACACGTTTTAAAGCTAAAGATTTCAAAATCTAATCCGTTTTTACACGCTTTATATAAGCTTCAACTGTATGTATGTATTGTGACGATACAGCGTCTAATTTTATTTTTTTGGTTTTGTAATCTCAATATCTGAATTAATCATAACAATGTATAATTAAAATTGTAAGTTACTTTTAAGATGAATGGAATTCATAATTGGCAAATTTATAGCCGTGTATAGTAAGCAAAGGACCTCTAGTGGTGATGAACTGATTAATATGAATTAATCATTGATTTGTGTCGCCCTCCATGGGTAAGTAGGTAATTAAGGCCACGTGGCAAGGCCGACGCCTTGACCCGGAGCAGAAAGACCGATCTCTTGTATATTGACCTTCAAAGTGATAACACCTAAGTCGTATGAGTCCCAGTGAATTACATCTGTTAGTAAAAAATCTTTGTGAATCCACCTAATCCCATTACAATTTGGATTTGTGAATGTGTCCGTGAACCTGTTACGTGTGATTCTACAGAGGGAAAAGGATATTTGCCAGAAAATATCGGCAGATCGCGGACATCGGCTCACACCTGCGTTGTCGGCGGGTGTCCTTGGACACGAGTTCAATTACCTGTGGAAGCCAACAGCTAAGTAAAACATTGAAGTGCATTCAATTGAATTATCAAACTCCCTACGTACTTTTTTTCAATATACAATTGAGCATAATTAGCCACCGGTTCGAATTAATAACTAACGCGGGCTAAAGCAACGCATGGCGTCATATTGAATTTTTGAGGTTCCATTCAATTTCGTAAAAACTATTGAACTCAAACACTTAAAAATATTTAAAATTAACAATTTAAGAATAAAAATTTATAAAATTTGTATAGAATTATATTTAACTTTAAGTTTGAATAATTAATTAAGGCAAACACTTTCAATCATCCCGGTCACCTTAAAGAGGAATTAATCCAATTAAATTAAAATCAAATACTAAATCAAAGTAATTTGATTGCAATAAAACATTCGAAAAATAAAACCCTTGAATTAAATGCAATAATTTTTAAATATTAAAATTAAATTATCTGGTAATTGAAAAATACTAAAAGAAAGATGGCGGACCCACGCTGTGTCATGTGATCAAAATATTAAAACCGCGGGAGGAAAGCAATTCTGGGAATTGTCACTGCACTATTAGAAAAAAAGTAAACAAAACAAGTTTAACTTATAGTAAATGTATAGTTCCCAAATGGGTCGGTAGTATCCGAAGCAGTTGACAACTCCATTTCAATAAAACCTACCTAGTGGTCAAGAGAATAATGACACAAATCACAGACAAAATTCCGATCCATTCTTCACAATAAATCATTAAATCA
>JALMQS010000081.1:148945-216927 GCA_024734495.1 Forficula auricularia
TTATTATTTTATTTGTTGCATTTAATTTTTTGAAGTCGGTTTTTTTTTCAAAAATTATTTTAGAACTTGGTATGCTCGGCATGATTAAAATGTAGTGTTGAATTTATTCAATTTTTTTTTTAGGGTATAACGTTTCAAAATGAAAACGAAGAATATTGTAGCTCATAAACTAAATAAAAACAAAGTTGACATTTTAAAGACCTTGGTGTAGGTTTTAACATTTATATCAGTGGTTTGCGGTGCACGGATGCTGTGGATGCGGCGCATCTCGCAAATTCCAAAATACGATGCGATTTTTTTTAATTTTGAAACCCACTAATTGTTCATGACAAATAAAATTAATTAAAATTAGGAAATTTAAATTTATATTTTAAAACCCACTAACAGTTCATGACAAATTTTGAAAAAATCCATTAAATATAATAAAATTAATTTTTATTTTAAAACCCATTACCGAGTCCAGGGGCATAGCCCCGCCAGCAGATTCCCGAAGAATGGCTTCGCAGCTGGTGAGTGAAATATCCATGTAAAGATTTCTTTATGTGTAAAGTATTTATTTTTTGAGATATATATCGATTTAAAATGACGTTATGAGAGAACCCCAAAGCGGATATTTTTATGTGTTTTTTTATACTAGCTCAATTTCAATCAAACATTTAAATTTAAATTATGAAAAAATTATATAAATTCACTCATTATTCCTTATTAACGAATGATAAGAATGAATTGGATATCTCAAGTATTTCTTATAATTATCCTGGTTACAAACTAAAATAAAGTAATGAATAAGGGCAATTTAATCAAAGATCTGAGGGGCCGTAACTTTCTGACATATAATATATACATAACTATCTACAAAGATCTTTAATTAAATTGTCCTTATTCATTTTCTCCTTTGATTAAAATATAGCCATGAAGCCAGAAGTTGTTTTTTTTGAAAACAATTCCATCTATTTTTCAAAAATACACTCAAAAACACTCAACCGTTTGTATTAAATTTTTTTATTTAAATATATTTAGTTGTTTCACCATTTGCTTGTATTTTAATCGCAAATACTTTACGGTCTCTAATTCTCTAATTTTAGTAATTAACAGAAAATATGTTTAACGAATATATACAATAAATATATGTAATTAACTGATGAGTTTCTAATCTTCAGATGAAGGGCCTAATATAGAGAAATGGGGAAAAAAATTTCACAAAATAAATTTTTATTATACCTTAATTGAATTAAGAAATTTTTTTTTATTAGAAAGAAGATTTCTCAGCAGCTGTCTCTTGAGTTAAAATAAGCATTCTTATAGATACCTACTTTTATTTTAGAATTTTTAACTGTATATGAAGAAAACTATCTAAGTGTGTGTGTTTGTATGAGAGTCGATGAAAATGTATTACTTTACCATACAAGGTATGATTAAGTATTGTAATCGTGCATGAAAAAGGTGTTTTTTGTGGCTTCGTTTTTTTCAAAATATCTCAAAAACAGCTCAAACTATTTTGATGAAAAAATTGAGCGAAATCATGGCGTTTTGGTCTACAAGAAAGCCTTAATGAGTGATCATAGAAAGAATTATATTTTTAAAGATATTAATTACTTTATTGAAATTCCTGTTTTAGTACGTTAGTCTGTGCGTTACAAAATTTTATATACGTTCTTCCTCAAAAACTACTTTTAATATCAAAACAAAATTTAAAATATAGTTTTTTTTTATTGAGGTTAAGAGCTTATTAGATTTTTGATTAAATTGAACCTAAAATTAACGAATGGGGTGTTCTTAAAAAAATAAAATTATGAAATTATCAAACTAAAAAAAAAACAAAGAAAAATTGAATTTATTATATAAGGGTGCTATAATAAAAAATAGGGTTATTATTTCTTTAGGGGACCAAAATTGGGGGTTCAGAAAATAGGGCTATAAATATAAGTCCTAGACAGACCCTTTGATCGATTTATATGAAATTTCACATTATGCTCCCTATACGACCTTATGATCAAGTATGTGAAATTGATAGTGATCCAAAATATGGGAGGAAATTTAAAAATAATTTAAAATAATAAAAATGTCAAACAAAAATTAAATAAAGCATTTACAATAGAAGAAACTAGAATTTTAAAAGAAGATATGATTAATTGCTAATAGATCTAAAACGGGGATGGGGAGGGGGGGGGGGGGCGTTCTTATAAAATTAAATTATAAAATTTTCAATTTAAAAATCAATGAAAGCAAAGATTTAAGTATCTTTTGAGTGTCTTTTTTGAAAAAAGATGGAAATTATTTCAAAAATCAACCCAGACCTATAATATTAATAAATGAATTTAACTTTTACCCAGGTAACCACAATATCCTCAGAATATTCTAAGGATATTCTAAGCGACATTTAAATCTTCTTAGAATATTCTGAGGATATTGTGTGTTACCTGGGTAAGGACATCATAGATATTAGAGAAATATTTTTACATTGCATATCAGAGGTTCGTCCCCTTAGGTCCTTAAAAGTTAAATTCATTTATTAAAAAATCAAGTTAGCTTAAATTGTCTTTGAAAGAGCTCTATTAATAAAAAGAGAGTCATTATTTTTGATTTTGATTTTTAACATTCTGCAGATCTAGAAATTATTTTTTTATAATTTTTGAAAAGGAAAAATGAGATTGAGAAGCAGAATTAGCAGTCAAAAATTATTAAATTTATTCAACTGCCGAGGTTCAATTATTTAAAGAGATTATTATTTCTTTAGGGGACCAAAATTGGGGAGGGATTAAATATAAGAAAAGAAGCAGGTGTATGTGGTAAATTTTTGAGAATGGCCACATTGGTTTATTTTTAATTTAAATAAATTAGTAAGCTGGACGTGTATTTTTTTATCTTATGATTTGATTTCCAGGCAACTAAAAGAAAATCAAAGTCAAAGACAATCTCCATTGACCAGAACTTCAAGCTTTATTCAACTCTTCATCAGGATCATTATGCATATAAAACATAAATATAAGCCGGCCAAGTGCAAGTCGGACCACTCGGAAGTTACACCGTATGTAACTTCTAAAATACTTGAGATATCAAATTATTATTTCTACTTGATAAGGAGGAAATGAGGAAATTTTTGCAATTTTTTAAACGGAACCATAAAAAAATGCACACACTTTCAAAATATTATATGTAAAAATTATTAATTTCGTTATACAATAATTTAATTAATAAATATTTTCAATGAATTAGCTAAGGGGCCAGTTATGGGAAAAAGTTAAAATAAAACCTAACTTTTATTTTATAATTTATTTTGGGAAGACGTAATCGATATTTTACAACGTTTCGAGCGCTACGCCGCTGCTCTTCATCAGTGCACGTCAACTGGAAAAGATGATTATTGCATGTATTAAATTTTTGTTTTAACTTTTTATAATAAATTTTTAAAGGGTGGAATTGAGGTTTATATAGTACTCACCCAAATCACAAAAACACGCAAGTAGTATTATATAATCCTCAAATCCACCCTTTAAAAATTTATTTTAAAAAGTTAAAACAAAAATTTAAAACATGCAATAATCTTTTCCAGGAGACGTGCACTGATGAAGAGCAGCGGTGTAGCGCTCGAAACGTTGTAAAATATCGATTATGTCTACTCCAAAATAAAATATTAAATAAAAGTTAGCTTTTATTTCAACTTTTTCCCATAACTGGCCCCTTAGCCAATTCATTAAAATAAAATAGGGACACCAAACACGGTTCTTTTTAAATATTTTCAAATTTTAACAAAAAATTCAGTTCTAAAACACAAATAGATTGATATAAAGATTCTGATGAAGATTTGAATATAGCTTTGAATAAACGTTGATCAATGAATATATTTTTTCTATTTCCTATTGTCTGCCTATGTATCAAATCTTGTATTTTCAATTTTCGGCATTTTTCTTAAAATATTTGCTATATAAAATATTACTATACTATATATGTCTCTATTCTTACATACCTATATGTCTCTTTTGTTTTATATAATTCATGAATTAAACATAACTAAATGCAAATTGAGTAAAACAATACATGAATATGAGGAAGTATAATAAATTTAATTGATATTAAATTGGTATTAATAGTCGTGAGAATTTTCTTTTTCTTGTTCACATGTTTTAATAAAATCTAAAAGAATTAAGTTATTAAGATTCTATTTTTTTTTAATTAAAAAAAATGAGAATGAAGTTTTTTGAAGAATTAATATAATATATATGTCTTTTACCTTGATAGACAATGCCATAATCCCTGTGTTTCGATTCTTTAGGACAGAGCAAAGAGCAACTTATTGACTAGGTTCTATATTCACATAGTGGGTGTAACTATAAGACTATTATTAAATAGATCTTTGAAGAAATTGCATAAAAGTAAATTAAATAACGTGTCGACACCAACAGGGTCCCGTTTTACTTTTTAAACAGAACCTTAAAAACGAGATGATATTCCTTTTCTAAAATGAACTGGTTCTTAAAGTTTTTAAAATTATTAGGAAAAATGTTTGTATTTCCAAAGAGAATTTTCAGATCTATAACTTCAAAAGTTCAAGTTCTAAAATAATAAAATATTTTTTTCAAGATTCAAAGATTTTAAAATATTCAAAAAATTTCGAAAATTCTAAAATCTCAAAGGCCGATTATCTAAGATGTTAATGATACGCTGATGAAGGAAAGATGGCTGTCCAAAAATTTATAAATTTGGAAATAGAGGAATTAGCCAACCAGTAAAGGAAAGTCTTTGTCGAATAAAAATTCCAAATTGTAGAAAACAGTTTCGGCTTTAATTAGATAATGCCATCTTCCAATGAGTTAATGAGCATAAAAATGTAAGAATATCTATACAATTTATCAATACTTAATTGATATTCTTACATTTTTATGCTCATTATAGCTCATTAGAACTGAAGATGGCATTATTTAATTAAAGCCAAAACTGTTTTCTACAATTGGGAGTTTTTATTCGAGGAGACTTCCTTTACTGGCTGAATTCCTCTCTTTCCTAATTTATAGATGTTAATGATATTTTTTATATGTCAGACGGCGCTTGGGTTCGACTCCTGATGGGGCGATCCGTCTCACATATAGAAAAATATCATTAATAGCTTAGATAAAATCGGACTTTGAGATATTGGTATTTTCGAAATTTTTTGAAAATTTGAAAATTTTAGAATCTTGAAAAAAAAATCAAAGTGAACTTTTCGAATAACATCAATTTTTTGAATTGTAAAAAACTCACCTTCTTAAAACAATAATAAAATATTTTTAGAATGATTTTATTGAAATTTTAAGACGATGTCATAATAATATAGGCATAAATAAACAATATACATAATATAAATTGAAAATTTTTTTGCCGAGGGTAGCAGAATTTTTATATATTGAAGGAGACAATAAAAGAATGCTGGAATTATAAATTTAATTTATAACGAGACTATAGTTTCGAGGGCTTTATTAGGTTTGTTATTTTTTACCAAGATGGCTCTAACCTGAAAGCGTACCGAGTCTTGAAAAAGGTTTGCATTTTTTATCAAATTTTTTCTATTATTTAACAAAATATTGCTCTTCCATAAGTAAGATATTATACCATATAACCTCTATTAACTCATTATTATTACAACGAGCTTCGTCTCGGTCCAAAATTTTTTTTCCTCTTAAAAAACCACAGTCCAAATGTATACCCGTAAACTACCGAAAATACACCGTCTCTTAAAAGTTTTGCCTCTTCAATTTTTGAGTGGCGGGGGGGGGGGGGGAGAATTATGAATATATTTAATGTTGCTTAATTTAAAATGAATTAGAGTCTTTTATTTCAAAATTACATTATATTTCAAATTTGCCTCGTTAATTAAAATATATTTAATGTTTTTTAATTTAAAATCAATTGTTGTTTTAAAAATAAACAAATAATATATAAAATATAATATATAAAATATAAATCAAATAAGATGTGAATAATTTCTTCTGTGCGCAAAGAAAAGCGAATTGAATATTAAATTTTTGAGTATATATTCGATATATTTAATGTTTCTTAATTTAAAATGAATTGGAGTCTTTCATTTCAAAATTCGTGTGCAAATTAAAATTATATTTCAAATTTGCCTGGTTAATGAAAATCAATTGGAGCTGTCAGTTTAAAATCCGAGCTGACAATTATATTTCAAATTTGCCTCGTTAATTAATATATATTTAATGTTTTTTAATTTAAAATCAATTGGTGTTTTTTCATTTTCATTCGAGTTCAAATGAATACAATATTATCTCGACACAAAGTCTAAATCAAAAATTTATAGTTTTAATAACAGAAATCATGGTATAAATATTAATGTTAGATTGGTCTAGTGGTTAAAGCTAATGACCTTAATTCAAGAGTTCGTAGGTTCGATTCTAGGCAAGAGGGAAATTTTTTTAGAGAAATTTTTCTTAGCGTTATTACAAATTAATCTAGACAAATATATATAGTATTGGCGGTTCGTGACTTTTCAACCAGGGGATGATGTCCAAAAAACAATCTTTCATTTTTTGAAATTTTATTTTAATTTTTTTTTTTGCAAATTTCATCGGCATCACTTTCGTTATTTTTCAAATTTAACATTAGATTTTTAAAAAATATATTTTGGGACCTTCACCGCAAATGGATACTGATTTGTGTGAGTAAGGGTAGGAGTCAGGAATTAATTATTGTGACTTGAAATCCTGAGATGGAAATCAACCACAATGTATCAGCCTGTCCTATAAGAAAATCTTAAATTTCTCCTAATCCTATTGCTATAAGCAAGCTACTATGACTCGTTTATAGCACTCTTAGTTATATCCGATCTTATATATGAGAGTTCTTTGAAATGGATTAGTCTAAAGATTCTCGAATCATCTTTATTTATTCCTTTTTTGTATTATTTCTATTTTAATAGTCCTCAGCAAGAACAATATGTTTATTCGACTAAAACTCGTCAGGACTTGTCTTTGACATGCTTGAACTGGAATATATACCAGGCAGTGAGTTCAAACCTTCTATCAGCGCCATTTTAGGAAAAAGCATTCACTTTAATTACCCCTTGAAACTATGCAACAATTTTATTTTATTTTGAGAACCAATATACTTTTCAAAACAAAAAATATTTTTTTATAGAAATATTTTCGAAATAACTGATAATAATTTGAAAATTTAAAGATCCTCCTGAAATTTTGAAGTCGTCCTCATATATTAATGAAAATAATTTAAATTTTTGAAATTTGAGGGATACGCCACATCCACATAATCCATGGACCGCACGCCACTGTAGTTTCCTATTATTGCACTACGTATTATTACTACATATTATTATTAGTTTTCTCTAACTCCTGATGATGGCTGATAACCAGAAATATATCGAATTCTAACTCAATTTTGTTTTATTTAATTTTTTTGTGAAACCTACCTCGCAATTTTACTCAATTTATTATTATTATTATACTATTAATATACTATTATTATACTCTTAAATTATTATTATTTAATATTTTTCTATTGAAAATCAGCACTATATTTTGAAAAGTAGAACCTTTCGTTTCTATTAAGATAAAAAATGTATAGATTTACAATAATATCAACTGGTGTGGGCACCACTCGACTTTCACATTAGTTTCTCCCTATTTGAAATTATGGTTTTTGAAAAAATCACAAAAAACGAAAAATCTTTCATGTAAATGTCAAGTTCCAGTGTTCCGATTTCAATGACTGATTTATTGCGTCACGCAGAGGGGGCAGCCCTTTACAGAAAGAAAACAGATTTTTTTTTTACAGATTAGAGTGCAACTTCTCATCAGCCGTCCAAACAAGCCAGATGTGGCTATTTGTGATTAAAGTACGTGTATATATGGACGCCTATGACACAACTCTAGAACCGAGGCCAGAGTGTTGGGAGCGCAAAAAGTGCCCCACAACTGTGGAATGCTATTAATACAGAAACAATAGATAAATATTACAAACAAAAAACAAAAGCTTGCTATACTCCTTCTAGCCTATATCGAGCTTAAGTTTCGAATTTTGTAGCTCTGAGACTTATGGTTGCGTATTGATGGGGGGCTACATACATACGTACCTACTCACAGACCACTGGAATGTTGGTCACTTTTTGTCCTCTGGGGACCACAATATCTGAATTTTTGTCCTGAATCCGGTTTCAAACTAATAACGGCATCGATTCCTTGCACCTAGAAGTCACTAACGTGGATTTAACTTATTTCTCCTCAGAGATAGAAGCCCTTAAATTTTCAGGACTCCGGCAGGCGAATACAATACATCACATTATATCCTACATGATATTGAAGAATATATATGTGAAAGTAAAAATAAAAACTGAAATCCAATCCATGTTTCTTTTAATAAAATCCATTCACATGCTTGCTTGTCTTTAAAAGGGTTTCTTGTTTTTCTAAATATTGACCTCCAATGAATGTTAAATAAATGTTCGTTAATAAATCTTACTGGTGTGCGTGTTAATTTCTAGCCGAGAGTTAAATGACTTGACTGATTCTCTCTCCTTACCGTAGTCCGTACACCGTACACCGTTTGGCCACCTTGACCTGCGTTAATTAGACAATGAACACTCACGCAAAGGACAGTGAAAACTAAATATTAATTCCATATCTCATTCTCTGTCTTTAGTTGCTTTTGTTGTTGTTGCTGTTTTTCCCCCCTTTTTTTTAATTTTAATTTCTTTTTCCGGCATTTCCGCTCGCAGACGCAGATTGAACCAAGGACGTATACTGAACTCGGTCAAAAGGATTTTTTGATTTTTAAAATTGTATTTATAAATATTCTAACAAATAGAAAATATTTCTTTAAGAACAATAATTGTAAAAACGTTTATTAAAAGTTTAAACGTTTCGGACGAATTTTTCTCCCCTTTCAAAGAAAATATGAATAGATTTATAATGGAGAATTGGAGTAAAAGTGAAACTTTTTCAAGACTCAGTAGGCTGTTTGATTTTATAAGTAAATTACTAATTTAAAACGAAAAATATTTAAATTTAATATTCATTTAGATTTAATATATTTTCTTACTAGAGAATAATAAAAATTAAGTAATTAATCTCTAATAATGTGAAATAGGTATGGGCTTGTATGTGGTATTCTTACAATGCATTAGCTCTAAAGTAAAAGCGATAATTCTATCCGCGGACTTTTTAGTCATTTTCCAGGATTCGATTCGAATGAAAAATCGCTCACCCTCACATTTACTAATTACTAATTATAGAAAAGGTTAAAACATAATTATTTAAGCTAGAGCGCCCTTATAAGTACTTTTAATAATAAACTTAATTATGCATTATTCATTTATACCTAAATTAATACTAAATACTTCTTCTCACTGTATTAGGCAGAAGCAGGCATACCATATACCTATGGAAACAGATGGAAGAGGCCTACATTCAGGAGTGGATTGGATCAGGCTGAGGAATAAGAAGATTATTAATACTTTATTTGACAGAATTATTATTAATACTTGTTTTAGATGAAGGAGGAGGTATCAGCCAAAGATGGAATCACTGGGTTCATGTAAATTTATAACGTGCCTGGACCCAAAAGTTTCAGAAAGAACATTATAAATTTACACGAAGCTAAACATTTTATTTTTGACAAGGCTTGGTTCGATCACATATGTGTCCGCATTTTGTGCATAACTCCTAATTAACTGAAGATGGCTAAATTCAGGCCGAAACGTTTTATTAAAGGTGTGTTATTGAACCCAGTGATTCCATCTTTGGCTGATACCTCCTCCTTCATCTAATACACTTTCATCACAGCCACGAACTCTAACAATATTAATACTTGTTATTTAATATTTGAAAAACAAAAATCGACTCTGACGTTCATTTCTATTTTTTCCTATCAGGGGCGGTCGTACATCTGACCCTTTGCTGATCTCATGGCGACTCTTGATATATAAATGATTATATCTTTCAAAACACTTGAGATGTCAAATTTATTCTTATTCGTCGTTGATTCAAAATTAATCAGGGAATTTGTAGAATTTTTTCATAATTTTAATTTAAGTATTTGATTGAAATTGAGCTGGTACAACAATCAACTAAAACGGCAATTTTCGGAGCTCTCTCATAACGTCATTTTAAATCAGGAAATTATTTCAAAATTTAAACTTAATTCTACATAAAGAGATATTTACACTCTATGATAAAAAAAATAGTTTTATATTTGATCCTACATTAAATTCGACTCTTCGGAAATAATTATTCGAATAAAATTTTAATACGATTTATTATTTGCGGGAAAATAAATTTCTATGTTTAACTTCTAAATTTTAAGTTTGTATCTTTTTTATCTTCCTCAGTCTGATGCAATCCACTCCTGAATGTTTACCGCTTCCACCTGTTTCCATATATGCCTACTTCTGGCTAATATATCAGCCAGAAGAAGTATTAATAATAATCCTGTTAAATAAGTAAAGTTTTTTTTAATTAAATAATTATTTAGGCCATATAGAGAGCCAAAGATAAAAGAATTAGTCGAAAGTATTGTGAAGAGAATTAGGAATAATTGATTTGATTTGGAGATATATGCACATCTCTTATAGAATTATAATCATTGAGAGGCCTGATGAAGCCTAAATAAAATTGGCGAAACTTTGCGCAAATCAATGTGAATTCTTTGATTTTCTAGTTTCTTGTCCAAATACCTGCAAATATACTTCATTTATTAAATAATAATAATTATATTATTAATTAGCTTTTTACCGTTAATTCCATTTAATCAACTCTGTTAACTAGGTTTATCAATCCTCGTATGCGAGCCCGACTCGCACTTGTCCGTGTTTGTCACGTGTCGGTGGTTTCGGTGACTTTGAAAAGCCAACACATATTAGTTGAACAAACAATTGTTTGACAGACAGAACAAATATATTCATGGTTGTTAATCCATTATACGGGCACTCATTTGTGTCAATGAACAACACCTTACAATTTATTTCTATAAAGAGTGCAAGTGAGAAAGAGAATTTCAATGAAAAAAAAACAAATTAAAGACAACATTAAATACTTTTTAAGGAGAAAGTCACAAAGGTGGAAATATAAAAACAAAACAGGTTGTCGTAAAATGTCCTTGAACTTGAATTTGCATAGAAATAAATATGTATTTATTTATTACAGGTAGGCTCATAAGAATTTCACTTATTTTGAAAATAAAACCAATCGACAGACGAGACAACAGACGTTGTCCTAGTCTCTCCTGCCATGACAAGCAAATGCTTGCAGACATGGAGAAATTACTTCAAATGCAGTTGGATCATTATTATCTTCGATAATAATTAATATTGTTAATTATAAATTTGTTTTCAGAATAAATCTCTTTTTTTTTTTTTTTTTTTTTTTAGAAATATTAAAACTATTTAAAAGGATCGTAGGGATTTGGACCAGAATTTAAATCAAACTCAAAGTTTTTTAATTAAATGGGCCAACTGATTAGCGACTTCCTCAGTGGCTCATTTTATAAACTTATTTGTCAAGTGTTATAACTAAACTACAAAAAAAAACATTCCAAAGAGTATGTCTGAAAATAGATTTAATGGGGGATGAAAGATTTTATTCAATTTTGATTTTTTTTATATAATTATTATAACGAAGAACAATTACGATTGTTTTTTTAATGTTTTATATTGTCTTGATAACAAATTGAATGATTCGGTGAAGAAATACTCTTTGGAATGTTTTTTCTTGTACTTGTAACACCTGACAAGTAAGTTTATAAAATGAGCCACTAAGAAGTCGCTAATCAGTGACGAAACGTTTGGTCCAGTTAATTAAAAAACTTTGCGTTTGAATTAAATTCTGGTCCAAATCCCTACGATCCTTTTAAATATTTGATTATGGATACGAACAATGAAATATTATTAAAACTATTCTTATTAGACGAACAAATATTGTAAATAATCTATTTATTCTAAGATGTTGCGCGAACGTAAATAAGTATATTATTGATCAGAATTTAATTTATTTAGTTTATTTAAACCATAAAATAAGCATAAAACATTGAGTGTGATTATTTTAAAAATTTTAACTAATAAAAAAAATTAATTAATTAATTATCATGTTAACCGATTTTAATTTTTTAAGCCATTTTTCTTCTTATTACAATAGGAAACTTTTCCGCGCTAAAGTTTTTTCGAAAAAAAATTTCAGTTTTTTTTACCCACACTATTATATAATCCTGCCATACGATAAACAAATAAATAAATTGTATATTCCGACGTAAGTAAAAGATTTGATCGATTTTGATGAAACTAATTTTATTAAACAGTTTTAAGAACAAAGAAATAGTCGGGATAATTTTTCAATTATTACAAAAAATAAATTTGATAATTTCCCCGATTTGCCCCCTCGTTTGGAAAGGAAGAAAATTAAAGACTATTCGAATTCAAAAATCTTATTAAATCAAGTTATATGGAGAATACAGTCATCAATGAGGCGTTCAAAAGGAGAGTGGATCTGATTTTCGCTGATAAACATCTATATTCAAGTTGGTTTTTGATAAAATTAAATAGACAGAGTGGTCCAAACTTAGTTTTTAAACGTCCTTCTAGATCACAGCACAGGTACCATTTTTACTTCGAAAATTTGCCTCTATTTTGCTGGATTTCTCATAAAAAACCAAGTGGGATAGTCCACTCTGCTATTGAACGCCTCAAATATGAAAAATATATTATGGGTCATTTCATGTCAATTCAACGACGATTTGTCGGTGACCCTCTTCGATTTTTTTGATTTTCTGAAATGTGTATGATAATATATAAAGAAAGAAAATTATCGACGTAAATTTTTAGCTTTCTATCATAACCCATAACGAAATTTCGATTTTTGAAGAAAATAGATTAAAGTATTATTAAAATATTCATAATTTTGACAAAAATAAAGATATTCTAATATAATAGGGGAGCGGTGTCATTTTTTTCTTTTTTTAATGTACTTTTTGAAAAAAATTAAAAAAAAATTTTAATGCTTTTTTTGCCCTTTTATTCGAAAAATTGGATTTTCTTTTTTAGGACAACTTCGATTTTTTCAAAAAAATAATTTTGGTTTTTTTTTCTTCTGAGATCACGATAGTTGATTTAAATAACGTAAAAATAAAGAATTTTATTCCTTCGAAGTAATTACAATGTAAAATATAATAATTTACGTCAACATTTTTCATTCAAGTAGTCTTTACATTTAATTCAATCAATTTCATATCAATTTTGGTGTAAATTCTTTTTACGAACATGAATTTAGGTCATTTATCAAATATTTTAATAGATATGTTTATATTGCATGTAGGAGGGTTTTGTGCCCGAGAGGACAAGACCCTCCTACATGCAATATAAACATATCTATTAAAATCTTTGATAAATGACCTAAATTTATCTTCGTAAAAAGAATTGATTCAATATCAAAAGTTGATTTTGAGAAAAAATCAAATCTTTCTTTCTCAAATAGATACTAAATTCTTTACGTAAATTATTATACTTATTTTACAGTGTAAGTATCATTGTCATTGTTGCCCTCTACACAAAATTCAGTTATGCTACCCAAAATGGCGTCGAGACCCACAGTTTAAGAAACACTGCATAATAAGGGTGTAGGAGGGTAAATTATACACTTTTACACGATTTTTGTATATAATGGGAAATTCAAATCATTGAACATTAAATTATGAAAAAATTCTACAAATTTAACCATTCGATAATTAATCTTAATTTGAACTTGAAAAGATAGAGAACTAATTTGTTGTCCCATTTTCTAAGAGTCATCCAAATTTATCCACATTCTTTAATATAAAAAATTTTATGAAATTTTTGTCATACCTATAAATGACAGAAGAAAAAAAATGAAAGTCTCTTTGCGTGTTACTGTGGATGAGTAGCATCTTGAGATAGACCAGCTGGTTAATTATCTTGGAATGACCATGGTCATTGGCCATAATTTAGAACAGAAAACAAATCGGCTAGCCAGACAGGGAGGGCGCCAAGCAAGCCACCAGCCGTGACCGATTGAGGATTTGTACTTTTTCTCACAATCATCCAACTTTTTCTCTTTCATTTCATTTCATTTCTTTTTTTTTTTTAATCATTTACTTTGACTTTTCTTCAAGAAAGGAAATTAAGAATCGGAGATCTCAACTTGACTTGGAGACATCTTTATGCAAAACCAGAGCCAGAACTAATAGGCAAATAACAAAACGAGCATCTTGAGACGAATCAGATTTGACCTAATTTATTTACAAAAATAAAAAATAAACTGCAACGGAACGTTGCTAAAGTTTATCCAAAGCCATTTGAAATATTAATATGTTTATTCCTTTATTATAAATCGTCACCCCTTTGTATCATTGTCGTTTTTAGGAGAGGCTTCAAAAAGTATTTTTTTTTCGAGATATTCAAAGAAAAATATATATTTAATACTCTTTATAAAATGTACCATTTAAAATTAGTTTAGTTTTTTGAAAATTAATAATTTTATCCCCTAGAAATTCTCAAAAAAAGTTGATTATGGTCCCCCCTTTGTTTCATTCTCGCTTTTAGGAGAGGCTTCAAAAAGTAATTTTTTCGAGATATTCAAACGAAAATATATATTTCAAACTCTCTATAAAATGTACCATTTAAAATGAGTTTAGTTTTTAGAAAATTAATATTTTATTTTCCCTAGAAATTCTCGAAACTGTTGATAAGGGTCCCCCCTTTGTATCAAATACCCTTCATACAGAGGTTATAAATAGTAATTTTTTTCGAGATATTCAAACGAAAATATATATTTAAAACTCTCTATAAGATGTACCATTTAAAATGAGTTTAATTTTTTGAAAATTAATATTTTTTTTCCATTGAAATTCTCAACCAAATTGCTAATGGTCCCCCCTTTGTACCAACTACCCTTCAATATGAGGGTTCAAAAATTAATTTTTTTTTGAGATATTCAAACGAAAATATTTATTTCAAACTCTCTATAAAATGAGTAGTTTTTTGAAAATTAATAACTTATTTTCCCTTGAAATTCTCAAGCAAGTTAATAAGGGTCCCCCCTTTGTATAAACTACCCTCCATACAGAGGTTATAAATACTAATTTTTTTCGAGATATGTAAACAAAAATATATATTTAAAACTCTCTATAAAATGTACTATTTAAAATGAGTTGTGTTTTTTGAAAATTAATATTTTTGTTTCCGTTGAAATTCTCAAGCAAGTTGATAACGGTCCCCCCTTTGTATCAACTACTTTTCAAAAAGAGGCTTTTAAATTTGTTTTTATATATATTTCAAATAAAATATATTTTTTTGATTCTCTAGGACCGTCTCATCCCAAATATAGTAAAATCTCAGGGTAGTTAGTATTTTCGAATGAAAATAAAAAGATTTCCAAAAATTTAACTTTTTATATTAATATATGTATTCAAATGATTTAAGAAAATAAACTGGTTACTCATGGATTTGAAAATGAATGAATAAAATAATTAAGGTCATATTTATTATATACCTCTAGTATATATTTTAAGAAATTAGCGAAAAATATACTTTCCTCTTCTTTACGCTAAATCTATATTTCATGCTTCGTCTATTGTTCCGCACGAATCTCTGTTTGGAGTCACAAATTTTAATAAAAATCCTATTTTTTTTCCTTAGGAAAGTGGCAGCTAACTACTCGTGGTTCCCCTTGTTTATTATTAAATATCTCTCCTCACTTTGCCTTTATCAATTATTTTACCACATACTAATCTTTAGAGACTTTAATGAACTAATTAACATTTTTATTACAGAACTCCCGATTTAATGAAATATATATACAATTAGTACCTCGCCACCGAGCGATGCTCGGAAACTTTTTGCTTCAGTTAAAAGCTATATATTAATCCCTGACCCCCCTCGCCCCCCGGACCCCCCACTTCACCCCCTACCTCCACCCTCCCCACCGCCCTATGACCCAGTTTTTGCATTTCAAGCCTTGTAGAGACCCACAGATTATGTGTATTTATGTATAGGTAAATATATAAATAAATACCGTATAATAATTTTTTTTAATTAAATAACAATTTTTGAGTTCATCAATTAAATTTCCAAATTCTAATATAGAAAAAATACGTTTGTGGGATTCAAAACTCAATTTTTAATCAATTAAATTGTCTAAAGTTTAATATATATATGTTAACGTTAGAAACATTCCAAATAAAATTTATTATTGAATATCTGAAAAAAATTCATCTGTTTCGATTCCCCAAAGAATCAGACAGATAATTTATTATTTTTTCGTCGTTTAATTTAAAATTCCAAGCACAGCGATCAGTTTTCTGAATAATAAATTTTTGACATTTCGATAATAAATAAATTCTAACAGGCGTTTTCGACAGAGACGTGGGGGCTAATACTTAAGGGTTACAAAGGGTCATTTCTGATTAATTTTCATATCGGGAAAGTACTTAGTGTTGATTCCTCGAGGGAAGGAAAGAGAGTAAAACGTTGTCCTGGTGGGGGAGCTGAAGAAGGCAAGCAAGGCCTACTTTCCTCGACTTGGTCCGCCAATGCAGCAAACCGCGTCAGTCGAACTACAAGTGCCGGCCAGTTGAGAGTTGACAGCCGTGCAGAAAGACAGACAGACGTGTGCCCAGTGAAACAAGACGTAAGTCTTAAGGACAGTGAAACGCTTCCAGTAAGAACCCCTCCAGACACTTGTTGCCGACACCGACGCGTCCACATTCTCTTATCCATTTGCGGGTAAGTCCGACTCTCAACTAATAAACAAACACGCAGTTAAGCCAATTAACACCTCAAAGAAATGATTAACTAGAATTTATAAACATAAAAATGTTTTTCTTTCCAATGAACAAGTAGATCAAGAGGAGATTGAGGATTAAAATTATTCTTCCTAGCTTTCTTACATTAAATGTTATTCAAGAATTATAAATTCTGTAATTATTAAATCTTCTAGATCAGTGGCTTCTCAAGTCAAACTATACCAAGGACCACTAAAATTCCAGAGCAGTTTCAAAAATATATAATACAATATATTTATTCATCTACTTATTTGATTAAAAGTAAGGTAAACCCCACAGTAGTGGACCATGCTCTAGTAATGGACCTTTGGGCAGAAAAGTTGATAAAATAAGAATTTGTTACTTTTAGCAGCTTCAATTTTAAATGTATATTCAAGTTGTGATATCTAGCAACCAAGCTGTGTTGCTCGAACACGTGCTGTTCATCAATTTATTAAATTATTGACATTTATGTGAAGCCTTTCGTAAGGTTTACTCTGGTGTGCTCTTTTCTAAACAATTTGGTTAAGGATTACTGACTGGCTCAATTGAAATATTAACCACTCAATATTTATTTAAATGTAAGTTTTTATATATTGATATTCTTAGAATAATAATCTAGCATAATAGTATATAAATAGTGAGTGGTTATATAATATTTCAATTGAGACAGTCAGCAATCCTTAACCAAATTGATTAGAAAAGAGCACACCAGAGCAAACCTTACGACACGTTTCATAAAAATGTCAACGAGCAAATCAAGAAATTTAATTGACGTCCCTGAGATAAACTTATTTAATTAATTTGTATTTATTAAACAATAAGTTGATAATTAATTAATTAGATTGTTTTTAAATTATTTAATATCCTATTTTACCACATTTACCATATCCTTAATTAATCTAGCCAAATTAAATGTCTGAATAAAGATTAATTATTGATGGTCCACTACTAGTGCTAATGATGGTCTATTACTAGGTTTTAGATGGTCCACTACTAGCTCCAAACATTAAGATGGTTTTATATTATTTTTAATTAAATGGATAACTTTATAAAAGTTTATCATGTAAGTTTTTAATAAAGAAATATCAGCAAATAATTTAAACCTTCAAACAGCAGTTTCAGATAAAAATGAAAATTTTACAGTGAAAACAAAGGAAAATTGTTCTTAAATGGTCCACTACTGGGGCTTTTACCTTACCTGGAACACCGAGCGTTGGTCGGTAATTTTTTGCTTTAGTTCAAAGTGATATATTAATATTATTTTTAAACTTTTAATAATTTAATATTCAATAAAAAATACCTCCAATTAATTAAATTGGCAAATTCTAATATACAATAATATTTGTAATGAATTAGTGGGATATAAAATTAAAAAAACCAATTAATTTTTAAAAAGAAATTGAATAAACATTTTATATCGAGACAACCACCTGTGAATAATTATTTCAATTAACAAAAAAAAAACATCAAAAACAACTTAGCCGAAGATGAGACGACAAATCGAATTGTCAACCCAAAACCCGTGAATCTCATCCAAATCGTTAGAACCGTTTTCGAGAAACCAATTATATATATATACAAGAATTGCTCGTTTAATAAGAAAGATAAGAAAGATAAGATATAGGATATATGAACCCCGGAATTGTCCTTTAAAATTTTTGAAAAAATTCTATCTATTTTTCAAAATTAAAACACTCAAATACTTGTATTAATATTTTTTTTTTTTAACAAAATGTTTTATTTCCAAATTAAAATTTACATTATTTTTTTTAAAGGTTCCTATACAGAATTTTTTCAGTTAAAGCTAAATTTGATTTATCACTTCTTCTATAAATTAAGGAAAATAAGCTGACGTGTTCTGATGTGGCCATCCACTTGACTTTACCATACAACCTGGACTCTAAAATTATTTATAATCATGTAAGGGGGGGGGTAGTTTTTGCATTTTTATACTTCTGGGGTCCCACAGATTATGTATACAAAATTTGGTTGAGTTTGGTAAATGGCCAAGATTTTCATTTTTTGACCCCCACCCCCCCCTCCATTTTTGGCAGTTGATATTTTCATTTTTTACACTTCAGAGTCAATGATTATGTATACAAATTTGGTTAAATTTGAAAAAGTATAAAATAACCTGAATTTTTAAATTTCCTTCCCCCCTCTACCCTTTTGTAATTTTAGGTCGATGTGCACCAAAATCTATTGGCTCTTTAATCAATGGACCAAAACTACGTGAAATTTAGTTTCGATGTTAAACTAGTTTCAGAGGCTAGTTCGTCCACAAAAATTTGGTAACGCACAGCTAACTGACAACCAGACAACCAGACAAACTAAACTTGCCCCCCCCCCCCCTCTACCGCCTTAATTTTGGGTCGATATGCACCAAAATCTAATCAGCTCTTAATCTCAATGGACCAAAACTACGTGTGAAATTTGGTTTCGATATTCAAACTAGTTTTTGAGCTAGTTCGTCCTCAAAATTTGGTAACGCACAGACTAACGGACAACCAGACAACTAGGCAAACTAACAGACATTTTGACAAAACAATTATTATCTCAAAAAATATAATTTTTTCGATGTTCACTTATTAGAGCTTTTTCGTAGAGCGAAATGCCATGGTTTCGCTCAATTTTTTTAATCAAAATAGTTTAAGCCGTTTTTGAGATATTAAAAGAAAATAAGGAAAAAAAAACACTTTTTTCATGCACGATTACAATACTTTACCATACCCTGTATGGTAAAGTAAAAAATTTGCTTTGCTTATATATACATATGTATAATACATATGTATTATGTCGAATGAAATTCGTCTATAGGGTTATGCTAACTGCCCGGATAGCAAGTTGGCGCTCGGTTTCAACTCCTGAGGGGGCGAAACCTTCTGACATAATAATATATACATAATTATCTACTAAGATCTTTGATTAAATTGACTTTATTTATCTACTTATTTGATTAATATATTTATTAACCAGATTCTGGAAAACTGTGTGAAAGTTTTTGAGCAAATTAAGTTAAGAGTGGGTTAATTATACTATTAATATCCGATAATTTTACGGATTTAAAAGATATTTTCGGGGTCCTGTAAATATTTATCACGGGCCAGTCGTGGTCCGCTGACTATCGGTTGAGAAGCACTCTTCTAGTATATCACTCAGTAAAATGTGAGTTGAGTTGTGGATTTATCAAGTTTTTAATGAGATAAACTAACCAGAATGCAAGAGAGATTATTAAATACAATTTAATAATAATCAACTTCATAAGAATTTGAAAACGACTTAAAAAATATATTTCTCGAAACGTTGTCCTGACTGGTGAATTTATTTATTTATTCTTCAATAATGTTCAAGGGTTTTTATACATAGAAATAATAAGTAAAATAAATCAAAAAATTATCAATAATATTGATACATTTAGTAAACGCAGTTTCGGTCACCACTAGTAGACCATCTTCAGTAATACTAAAACAATGAAATATTTATATTACAATTATTGTCATACATATAAAATAAGCTGACGTGTTCTGATATGGCCATCCACTTGACTTTACCATACAACCTGGCCCCTTAAATTATTTATAATCATGTAGGGGGGTTAGTTTTTGAATTTTTATATTTCTGGTGTCCCACTGATTATGTATACAAAATTTGGATGAGTTTGGTAAATGCCCAAGATTTTCATTTTTTGACCCTACACCCCTCCCCATTTTGGGAGGTTAGTTTTTGCATTTTTAGACTTCTGGGGTCCACTGATTATGTATACAAAATTTGGTTGAGTTTTCTCAAACGGCCTAGATTTTTAATTTTTAACCCCCCCTCCACCCCCTTTTTTGGGTCGATATGCACCAAAATCTAATCACTCTTAATCTCAATGAACCAAAACTACTTGTGTAATTTGGTTTCGATATTCACACTAGTTTTTTAGCTAGCTCGTCCACAAAAATTTGGTAACGAACAGACTAACGGACAACCAGACAACCGGACAACTAGACAACCAGACAGACAGACTAACTAACAGACATTTTGACAAAACAATTATTATCTCGAAAAATATAATTTTTTCGATGTTCACTTATTAGAGCTTTTTTGTAGAGCGAAATGCAATGGTTTCGCTCAATTTTTTTAATCAAAATAGTTTCGACCGTTTTTGATATACTTTGAAAAAAAGAAGGAAAAAAACTCAATTTTTTCATGCACGATTACAATACTTGACCATACCCTGTATGGTAAAGTAAAAAGTAAATGTTAGTACTTTAATTTATCAATAAATACCTATTATTAAGTTTTTGATTGATCTTATTTATTATTTCAGTGACTAATAGATAGCTCTTAAACACTTGAAGAAAATATTTATTACAAACTCACTTAAATTTTGCAAGAATAAATTAAAAATGTGCAATCTAGGTGATTCAGTTGAAAATCAACTCAGAGACAAAAACACCAAATAACTTCTTAATAAATAAAAAAGATTTACAGTGAAAACAAAGATTTAAGTATTGAGTGTCTTTTTTTTTGAAAAAAGTTGGAAATTATTTCAAAAATCAACCCAGACCTATAAAATTAATAAATTAATTTATCTTTAAGGACCAATCATAGATTTTAGAGAAAATATTTTTACATTGCATATCAGAGAGGTTCGTCCCCTTAGGAATCGAACCCAAGCGCTAACTAAGCTACTATGGATATTGAAAAGTAATCATGAAAAATTTATGGGTGAATCCAACCCTTCTGACATAATAAAAATTATACATAACATCTCAGATTTAGTATAATAGTCAACTTTTCTTGATTTTCTATAGGAATCTCAACTCTATTTTAAACATTTGTCTTTTATGGTGAAAAATGTATCGCCTCGTATACTTATCTATTAACCAGAAATTAAATTAAATTTTTTATGAATATTTTATTTCTATGTGTTTATTTGTGTATGTTTAAATAAATATTTTGGGAGAGACCAATGCCCTGAGAGGCCTGATTCCATCAAATACTATGAAAAAATTATTGTACCTAAGTATTGTGAAAATTTATAATCAAAAAAGGCTATAAATAATTAAATAAATATAAATAAGTGTAGGAAACATAAAATATTCAGTTAAATATTTACAGTTTTCGGGTATTCTCTTGGCTAATCTTGTTCTTTGTCAAAAAATTAAATTATTGTGAGTTTTCTAACATTCCTCAAGTTTAGTAAATATTGTCATTAATAATTTCTCAAGTATTAAACTACATAATTCTTATAAGAGTTCAAATTGCCGATAGATGTAGACTTTAAATTTTTTAAAAATTCACGAGAGGTTCTCATCTATTTGATCCGAGATTATATCGATGACGACCTCTTGTGATTTCCTTATAAGTAATTTTTAATTGAAAAAAAATAGGAAATTGAATTGCTAAAGAAAGATATCTATGGTTTTCTATTTTGGACATTGTGGCCTCTATTCCTCTCTCATAAAGATCGATCTCGTATTTTTTAAATTTCTTCTTATGAAGTTTTCTATCTTCCTTTTGGGGTTCATCCTCAGGTTGTATTACTCGGTAGGGAAAATACAAGATTTTATGATCTCTGTTTCTATGTTGAAAGTTGAGTTGTCTAACAATAGGACTATTTTTTGTGATTTTCTGATAAAAACTAGAATATAGGGTGGAGCAGAGCACTTTGTTTATTTAGAAATTCAATTAAGAAAAAAGTAACCCATTTATATATTTAATTCGTTTAACAACATCAAGTACGACGTTTAAATTTTATGTTTACACTGTTTTAAAAATGATATCAGGCAGATGGCTTCCATTATTTTCAATACACTGCGTCATCTCCTTGAGGGGAGTTCTGCACTTGCCTGATTTAGCCCCTTGCGACTATTTTTTTATTGGGCTATTTAAAATCATTAGTCTAGATCGATCGTCCTAGGACCCTGGTTCACCTGAAGAACAACATTCGTCAAGCTGTCGACAACATAACCGTCGACATGCCGGAAAAAGTTGAACGAAACTTCCCATTTCGATTTACGCAGTGTATTGAGAATAATAGACTCCATCTGCCTGATAAAATTTTCATCTTTAAAACTGTGTAAACATAAAATTTAAACGTTGTACTTGATCCTGTTAAAAGAATTAAATATACATCTCCGTTACTTTTTTCTTAATTGAATTTCGAAATAAGTAAAGTGCTCTGCCCCACCCTAAATAAACTTAAAAAAAGGGTCTAGCTCAAAAATAAAAATTTGAAAGTTATAGCCAAATTTGTTAAAAAGGTGAGTCGGGCGAGCTTAGTATTGAATTTAGGCAAAAATTTTCATTTTTTTTACAGTTTGTAAAATATCGGAAACATAGAAAAATCATTTTAAACCATGATTTTTTCCTGTAAGCGTGTCTGATTTGTTTGTATGCCAGGATTCAGGTATCCTAGGTAACCTAAGAACAATAAGTCTGTTGCAGACAAACCACACAAAAATCCAGCATTTGCCCAATAGATGGCGCTGGCGAAACGCAACCCAAGAATATGAGTGCAATAAACATATGTTCTCGTCAAATAGAACATCGAGAATATAATAAAACAATTCACTCCCAGACTCAACAGTTTGCGATGGATTCAACAAACAAAAGTTGTCTAAGGATGCAAAAACACACATCCTTGCGAATGTTTGGCTCGTATAAAGGATGTGGGGGCTTGAAAATCGCTTGTACCTGAATAAGTAGCCAATCTTCCTTGCTGCAGATTTCGCCACAGAGGTGATGTGTTCATTCCAAGACAGGTCAGATGCGACAGAGACGCCCAGCATGGATAGGCTGTCACACATTTTCAGGGGAATCGAATCGAAGTGAATATCAGGGAAATCTTTATTTTCGCGTCCACATTTATGTAAAAAAGTATAATAACTTTAATGCAGGAATTTCGTCTAACATCTTGGAGCATTGGTAGAAATCTTGCACACAATATTTATTCGAATACATTGTCCTTCAGTGAATAGATATATCTAAATATCATAGTGTACAAGTTATTTTTATAAGCGTTTATCATGATGATAGTCTTTCGTCCAGAATGAAAGATTTTACTCGCCCACAAAATAAACTAAGAAATTGTGCTTCTTTTGCGAATTTAAAAATTTTTTTCTTCGAAAAGTTCACAAATAAATGAATACAAAACGTTTATAGAAAGAGTCACTGAAATATTTTTATTAAATTATTCAGAAAATAATTTTTAGAAAAAAAGTCTGATTTAAAAAAAAATAAATACAACAAATAAAATAATAAGAAGTCAAAAATCAAATAAAATGGACTAAAAGATATAAAATAATTATTTTATTTAGTTACAACTAAACGATTTAATTGTTACATGAAATCACTTTTTGAAGTCGGTGCCAAAACTATACATTTTATGAATCGAACTAGACGGATCTTACTTAGTACGTTTGAAGGGTAAGCTGGCTTATATAGTTTGTTTTGCACCGACTTCAAAAAGTTATTTTATGTAACAATTTCATCGTTTAGTTGTAACTAAATAAGATAATAATTTTATTCCTTTTAGTGCATTTTATTTTATTTTTGAGTTCTTATTATTTTAGTGATGTTAAGAATAGGGACTTATGATAATACCTTGCATGGATCTCGTAAGAGAAAGATTCGGGCGAAGGAATCAGAAATTGATAATAAAATTCAATTAATTAATAGAGAAATTATCTTGAAACGTTAGTGGGTTTTAAATGAACGTTTTAAGATTGTTTTTTTTTTATAAAAGATTTTATTTATTATAATTTCGATTATCTGCTCATAAGAATTGGAGATTTCCTTTATTTTGTCATTGATCATATCATCTGAACTTGACCAAATTATTATGGGACTACATAAGATACCACCTTTCCGATAAAAAAAAGGATCATCGAAATCGGTTCACCTGGCAATAAGTTCTCGCTGAACAAACATAAAAATGAATAAATAAATAAATAGTTAGGTATCTTGACTAACTTGGAGCTATACTGATCCAAACGCAGAAAGAATCATTAAAATCGGTTCATAAACAAAGAAGTTATGGGTGAACATACAAAACAAAATAGGTCCAATACCAATGAAAAAAAACGGGACCAATCGGGTACTAGACTGAACCCAATGCAAAAAAAATCATTGAAATCGGTCCACGTGGTAAACAGAAATAAATGTTCAAACACAAAAAAAAAAACAGATTGATAACCTCCTCTTTTTCAAAGTCGGTTAAAAACGATATTTTTTGAACAATTTTCTGAGATTTTAATCCTTTTTTAGAATAAACATTGCTATCGAACAGGTGTGTTTAGCATTATTCACCAAAACTGTGAACAGAATACTGAGGCTTGAAAACGTTTCACTTTTTCCTCCAATTTATCTTAAAAGCAAACTAATTATCATTATTTACTTTATTTCTTACCTATAGGCATAGATCCTCCGTAACGTCATTTTTAAGGGGGAAAATTTTTATTCCGAATTTGTAGTTATCGTTAAATATACCCTGGCTAGCTTTCCATCAATTCTCTATTAAATTCTACCAGTCCGTCTTCAAAAAAAAAAAAAAATACTTCTAATTTATTCGATGAAAAAATAAGATCCTAATAAGGGATGAATTTCAATTACTAACAGTGATTTTTTTTTAATTTTAAAACCCACAAATAGTTCATGACAAATAAAATTTATTAAAATGAAGAAATTTAAATTATTATTTTAAAACCCACTACGGAGTCCAGGGGGCTTAGCTTGTGGTCATTGGATGTTTTGGGTTTTTTTTTTCTAAACTTTAAAGTACTAATATATCTACTGAAGCCCAGTTGACCGATATTCTCATCTACTTCAAATTTAAGTTTTGGGATTTTACGAAGCCGTTATCAAATTTTAATTAATTTAGAAGCTAACGTATTGCATTAAAGATGCACGCAGAAAGCAGAAAAGTGTCCGGTCAGATTACTAATTTATTTATTCATTATACTTATTAAAAGATTTTTTTTATTTTAGAAATTATAGGTTCAGTAATTCTCTAACGGTTCGATTCATCAGTGAAAAGATTTTTTATTCTAATCACAAGCAGGAAAGAGAATAATAATAATAATAATAATAATAAATTTTGACCATTTAATTTCTTCTCATTTTGAAATTTGATTGAATTTTTTAAAACTAATATATTATCTTTATGCAAGATTAAAATTGAAAAATGTGAAGGAATTCTGTAATGTTATGTTAATGGCAGTCACCTCTCTGGTCGATGAGAGATTTATTTATCAATTTGACGATAAAATAATTAAAATTCAAAAAAAAAAAAAAAACATGAATTGAAGACACGAAACTAATTGAGAAATCGAAAAGTACATAAACATTAGCAGAGGTGAATGGAAGAAAAAAAACGTGGTATGTCATGCATCTATTTAACGTACAAGATAGAAATTTATAAAACCACCGTTGAAAGGTTGTTAAGAATGTAGGTGTGGTAGGATATGGGCAAGGGGTGCTCACTTTGACTGGCTCAACTGCTCTGACGTCACCGGGCAGTTCGTTCTGACAGAAGCCATTAGCTATCCTTGGTTCTTTTTGCTTTAAATTTTATTTCGTTGGATTTTGCACAGCTAAAGTCCAAAATAAAACTTTTTTATATAGTTTATTATATTTAAATTAATTTTTTAATTATTTTTTCTACCTTTCTATCATTTTTATTGACTTTTTATTTTAAATAGGTTAGGATATTTGAAAACAGTGAGTTATATAAATATTTTATTTAGCCAATTGAATTCTTAATTTTTAGTAAAATATATTAATCGAATAATACTCTAAGATATAAGATAGATAATGTTTATTTACTACATTTAAAAAGATATGCTTTTTATTTAAGTTAATAAATCTCTTTAACAAAGAATTAAAACTTTCTCATTTTATGTTAATAGTTAATTTTTATGAACATAATAAATATATATATTTTTTTATTATTTTATTTTAATTGAATTATGAAGATATGTTTCTTCTAGAATCTAGACTATATCTATTTATTTTGAATTGGTGCTTCAGTCGACTGCCCAGTGACGTCATTTTCGGAGATCAAAGAAACGCCTCCTAGCCAAGTGAGGATACCTTATGTATCTAATAACCTTGGGTACTTGATTAAATAAAAAAATCAATTTTTGAAATTTCAATAAAAACACTAAAATCTGAAGACTATATTTAATTCAGAAAATCGCCCACGATTTTGCTTTTAGTCGTAATATGTTCATTAAGGTAGTCCTTAATTTTGATATTTTAGAATTTTTAAGCTGACGAAAGCTTATAGGGTTCGAAATAATAAAAAAAAAATATCCCAATATTTTCAAATCTCTATCTTAATTTTAACCTGTGTCGCACAGCGATGCAACTTTCCCATCTAAATAACATGGGGTTTTTGGCATTGAACGATCAATTTTTTATTCCGGCCAAAGCCAAAATTCAAAAAATTTGAAACTCTGTAGACTTTATTCTTATAATAGTAGATATCCTTCATAATTTTAGCTATTATAATTTTAGAGATTCAGCTAGATAAAATACTGTTTTATCTTCGTGTACTAACTAACGTAAGTTATAGACTCCAAAATTATAATAGCTAAAAATCTCTAAAAGTGCTGAGGGATAACTACTATTATAAGGATAAAGTCTACAGAGTTTCAAATTTTTTGTACTATTACTTTGGCCGTAATAAAAAAATTGAATTCCCATGTTATTTAGATAGGAAACTTGCAGCGCTTTGGGGCCCAAGTTAATGTACAGACAAAACCTTAATTTTATATATATATAGATATCCAGGATAAATAAATAAATAAATACAAAAACAAAACATTATTTGTATTTTCCACGATTCCCCCAAATTATTTGAATAAATAAACAAAAGGAGCGCTACCTTCGGCAGTAGTGCTGCCTCTATGTTTAACGCACGATCCCTATTAACAAAAATAATTTATTTTGGGTATTTAATTAAATTTCATTATTATGTAATTAACCCATACAGTAGTTTCTAGTAGTTTTTTTTTTTTTATTTACATAAATTGATTTAATATCTCAATTGATTTTAATTGAAATTATTCTTGACTATAAATAAATACCGACACGATGTACTTGCCACTTCCATAATGGAAAAGACAAGTTCAAAATAATTCAAAGATTTTTTTTTATTTAAATTTATAATTAACGATCATTTTATCGAATTCATGAATAAGCCAAGATACTGTACCTTCTGAGAAATTGCGAAGTGTACTAGGGGACATTTTCCCGCATTACAAATTCCAATCGATATCTCGTTAAGTCAATGTGTGTGTGTGTGAGGTTAAGTAACCCATCGGGAGTGGTAATGGTAACACGTAGCACCGTATCAACCCATCTGCCTGGCTAAATGATACACGATGTGATTTACAAGTTGTCTACCATTCAGGTGAGAGGTCAACTCGCAAACCGGACTCGCGTTGTTTTCGATTTTTTATCCTCTATCTGCTACTGATGGATGGATATTCTTTGTTATAGATGGCCGACGGGTAATCTACAAATGCAAATTGTATAATTACCATTTAAGTATCAATAGGTCATGTCCTAGGATAGAATAGATAAATATTCAACGACCTTTCTCGGTACATTGTATCGGATATTGAACTTGGGTACTTCGAATATGGTTATCTCAGTAACTACAATAAAAAACGGGGCGAAGTCAAAATATGCCAAAATTGTGAATATTTTTTTCTTAAGTCTTGATATATCTTTTCATATTCCAAATTGAAAATCTGCTTTTTATTCTTCGAAAAGTTTTGGGGACATTTCCTAATTTCTTCTTATTTTAAAAAACCAAAAATTATTAGGTCAAATTGTATCAGATACCTATAAATTCCAGTAGGTACATACATAAAATTCTCAACGTTTTAATGAGGTTTAAAATTTTATGTCTGGCCGTATTCATTGTAGAGTGGGGCCGTGGGTTGGACAACCCTGATAATATAAAGCTTTGAAATAATTTATCTTAAGTTTACATTGTATCTTATGTGTGTAATAAAGTTTAAGCATCAATAGACAATTGATAAATTATAAACCGAGCTGGGCGAAATACTTAAAAAAAAAGTAGCGATATACAAATTTTTGAAATGTAAAATACATTAGTTTAATATATTTCAAATATGATTATATGTTTCAAAATTATCGTGATATCAAAATCGATTCTTATTTGTCGTTGGCAAAGAGTAATTTCTGGAATATTCATTTTATAATTTAATTTAAGCCATTCCCGAACCCCCAACAGATACAAAAAGAACCAAAAAATGATCGCTTTGGCCCTCTATCGCAATGTTATTTTAAATTTAAAAAAATTAATTGTCATTCTATTAAAAAAAATATGGCTGATGACTCAGACTCTATGAAAAATAATTTTTATTTTGAACCCCATAAGAAATTCAATCTTTCGAATAATAATCAATTAATTAGAATCTAGTCTTTCCGGATCGTTATACGATGTATCTCTGGTCATTTAGTTTGCCAATCGTAAACCATTCATTTCTACCCGACCACCGAGGGACACCGCAGTCCCTCCCTCTTGCTTATCTAAAAGAAGAAGGAAGTATTAAATAACGATTTCTCTTAAATTATTATTTCAGAATAATGTTTTTTATTTCACTCTTTTACCTCTATCACCCTTAACTATTTTACAAGCGTTCTTCGTTATTGTATTTTAACGTTAAATTTTTTAATCTTGTCAGCTACTAGCAGGTACGTAGGTAAGGGAGAGGGAGATCAAGGGGTTCGGACCCCTCTCATATATATTACAGTTAAATGTTTCTTTTGATTTTCTTTTCGAACCACATCCTATCACTACTTAGTTATGTTTCAATTATGTATATTAAAAAAGTATTTAAATTTTATTTTAAATATGCGGGGTCAAACGAAATAAGATACCTGAACAAATCAGTTGCTCAGTTACCGAACACACCCAAAATAATATATACCTACGTGAAAGATAACTACTATATTACCTAAATAAAGTAAAAAAAAAATTTAAAAAGATCTTAAATTTTTCAAAATTTTCTTTACTTTATTTAAAATGTTTCCCTAAAAACCCACACCATTTTCAGTTAACAAAAAAAAAAAAATACTATATTATCGACTAATAAAACTTTTTTTTAATAATAAAAAAGTTGCCAAGTGTAAGTAGAACTTCTTTAGCAAATATTCCGTAGATTTTATTAACTGTCAGTAATAATTTTATAGTACCTAACCAAAATACTTTCTGGTGTGTCATAATAAAAATTACCAAGTATTAAATTTAACAGAGCTTACCGAATTTCAGTAAATGGATTATATTTAACAAGATATATTACCGATTGTTGTTTTGACGCGAGTTGTTTTTACAATATTTTTAAAAATGTTATCAATTTTTCATAAAAAAAAATTTTAAAACACTCAAATTTTCAAATTAAAGATATACCCTATATTATTAGTTATATTTAGGAAAATAGTTTTGGGAAGTCTTTTGACATTGACAATTCAACTTAATCCGCGGATAATCAAATTACACGGCTCGACAAAAATTTAAAAAAAAAATTTGTTCCATAAACGTAACAATGGATTTGAGTAGAATTTATGCGCTGATTATCTTGCAATTTCCAGATTTTTTACAACAGGTCGGAGTTTTGAGATATTATCGGTCAAAACGACGAAAAAGGCCATTTTGGCCTATTTTCGAGCCCCATTAGATATTAAACACCAATAGTTGAAATCAAAATATTTTGTTGACGTAGTAGAAAACAGCTTCCTCTTTGATTTTCAAATTACCACTCATTTTTAGCTCAATTAGAATTCGAGTTATAAGAAAAAAATGTTTTTGTCTATGTTTATTATCTTATCTTTTATAATCACATAGTTTTAGTTTTTTTAGTTATAACTCGAATTCTAATTGAGCTAAAAACAAGTGGTAATTTGAAAATCAAAGAGGAAGCTCTTTTCTATTACGTCAATGAAATATTTTGATTTCAAATATTTCTGTTTAATATCTAATAGGACTCAAAAATAAGTCAAAATGGCATTTTTGTCGTTTTGACCGATAATATCTCAAATCTTTGTCCTGTTGTAAAAAATCAGTAAATTCCATGACAATCAGAGTATAAAAACTCTACTGGAATCCATTGTTAGATTTACGGGTACTCATTTTTGTTGAGTAGTGTTATCATTACCAAATTTCAAGCTCCTAGCCTTAACCTGTGACAATCTTACTATGAATTACAGGTAGGGTTCTCTTTTTCACCCTTTTGGTATGATTTCCTAAAAAAATTTAATTAAGTTAAAAACTATGATTATTTCTACTTTTTCGAAATGTTCTTCATATTAATAAATTCTCATCTGTTTCTTATACGGTTAAATCTAAGCCCATTGTCATCTTGACAAAAGATTGCTACATTATACATGTAAGAGATAACTAATAATTATAATTCTAAACAGAGGATGTTTTCATATTTCATTTTACCAACAAATGTAATCGATTATGTAATCGTTATCATCCGCTACTTCTAGAGCAAAAGACATACTATTAATGACAATAACAGCTCGAAATACGTAAATTAAACTGGAGGTGAGACAAAAGTAGTAGTTTGTCACGCGATTAGCAAGTAGCCTGGTTATTTCGACATTTGAATGAGAAGATAGAAGAAGAAAGAATGTAGAGACTTGAATGCACTGGACGCATGAATGAGACGTTTTGTCAAGCGAGTATGAAATCGAGCATTACACACTCACTGTGAACAATAACATTATCTAATATGCTAAAACGCTTGAGCTTCAAAAATTAGTTTTATAATTATGAATTATGACTTAATATTTCATGATATAACATTTTTTATACTGAAAACTATACTTAACAAGCTCACAAATATTTTCGAAACAACTTATAATATAATAATTTGAAAGTTTATATTGGGAAAATAAGGACAAGTTTTTATGGTAATTTGACTTTTTTATTTATCCACCAACGTTTCGTCGACTTTGCCATTTCTTCAGGGCTTCTACAATTATAAGAACATTCTTGATGACAATTTACAAAAGTACATGAACTTAAAAAAATTATTAGATGACATAGTTGTCCCAAATAATCACACGTGCTTGTGTCATTGGATGTGATATCCTTATTTATCAACATCCCAAAAGATCTGGTGATTAGGATTATTAATGAAGAATGGATCAAATGTCTGAATTAATGAATATATCCAAAATATCACTCATCGAAATAATAAAGTTGCTATTTTGAGTCAAGCTACTTCACATTTCAGAATAAAATTTATTTTCAGATAAATGGAATTAGTATGGGTAACCCTTAGAAGCCTTCTGCCAAATTTAGTCATGAATTATGTGATAAAAAGGGAAATAGAATTTCTTGAATTTGAGTTGCCGTTGATAGTTCTTTATGTGGATGATTTATTGCTATTGATACCTAGAGATACTGAAAAAGAGGTTATGAATGTTTTTAATAGTATAAATATAAAAAATTCAATTTATAATGGAGATTGAAAAAGAGGTGCTTTGCCATTCTTGGATGTAAAAGTTATAAAAATGGAAGAAAAACTAATAACAGATTGGTATATAAAACCAACGAGTGCTGGACGAGTTTAAATTTTAAATCCAACCATCCCAGTTCACAGAAATTAGGAATGATAAGGGGGTTATTGCATCGTGCTATTTATCTCAGTGGAGAGATTTTCATAAAGGACAATTTGGAGAGAATGAGGTGCATATTAAATAAAATACCTAGGTTTTTCATAAGGAGGGCGTTTGATGTGTTCTTGGTGAATAATAGGGGTAGAATGGAGAATGGTAGTATTAACGGCCAGGCAAAATACAATTTTGAATAACGGAGGGAAAATTTCTTTAAATTTCCTTTTATCAGAAATCTCACATAAAATTGATAGATGTTTGGAGGAAAACAAATTTCAAATTAGCTTTTATAACATCTTAGCTGTGGGTTCATTCAATAATAGTAGATTAAAGATGGAACAGAGAAGGAAAAAAAGTCAGGCGTTGTATATAAGATACTCTGTTCATGTGGAAAAGCATATATAGGACAGACATCGCAATATTTAAAAAAAGATTAACACAACATACATATGATTGTAGAGTGTCTAATATTTTAAAATGACAAAACCGCCCTAGCTACCCATCATTTTGATCTAAATCATCAATTCAAAGTTTGATGATACATTAATATTAGATTTTGAACCAGTGTATTTTAAAAGAACCAATAAGTGAAATGATTCACATTTCGTTAAATGTGATACATTGAATTTTAGAACAGACACCCAGAATTTAAGTGGCATTTATAGTTTTTGTTAAACAGGTATAAGGATAAAAATAAAAAGTAAAAAATAAATAACAATAAAAAAATTTCAAAAATAAATGCAATTAGATGTTGAAAATAAAAATAGATTTATAATGGATTTTTTCATCTAATAATAACATGACTCATGCGGCGTTACCTCGCTCTGAGGCGTTCCATTTAAGGCTTGAAGTGAAAGCGAGAGCGCGGAATGAGCGACAAAGATTGAGGCGGGCTTTTTAAAAGCTACAGTTACAAAAATTTTAATGATGTTTCCAAATTTTAAATTTTAAATTTAAGATTTATAGACAATAATTTAATCACAGTTTATTCTTATAATAAATTATTCAAAATTATTACTTTATTACAACAAATTACAATAAATTTGCAAAAATAATTAAGTAATTGAACAACAACTTTTATTCAGTTTACTTGCTGAGAAAAGTAAATGTCAATACAAATTTATTATTATAAAATAATAAAATCAAAAATTAAATTTTAATAGTCGAGTAGAAATTTAAACAATAAATTTTATTCAAGTATTTTGTAAATTTAAAATGATTTTTCTGAACGAAGAATTTTATGAAAAAAATCGGTTGTCTGTAAAGTCAGTTTACTGACGATAGTTGAGCAATGACAACATCATAAGAAAATAACATTCCATCAGTATTTCTTGCCGTTGTCACGTTTAATATCGTCACTAATTCGCTTTACGGACTTGGTAATTTTTTCTTTAATAAATGATTATTCATAAATAAATACAAATCTTTTATAAAAAACATTTATTTGAAATCCAAACATATCGGGAAAAATTCATTCTCCATTTATCGAAAATTTTTTTAGAAATTTGAAAAATAATTGATTTTAAAAAATATTAAAGCAACTTTAAGCGAATAAATATTTTGACAATAAACAATGATCATATTGTTTTGAAGATAGAAAATACCTTGAAAAATAAATAAAAAATTATAAATATTTACGATTTTTTTTTTAATTTTTGATAAATATAAAAAAATTTATATCTGAATTTTGTTAATTAAATTTTTGTATCTTAAAATTTTGATTATTTCTAAAATTAATATTTTTTCTAAATTCTTAAAATTTCCATTGTTAAATGAAGAATTTCTCCCGAAAAGTTCGGATAATTTCACATAAACGTTTTCAGATTGTTTTTATAAAAATGTCTTGTATTCAATTGTATACACAAAACAATCAATAACATTTTTTCAATAAAGGAATAATTTACAGAAATTATACTATTTTATTTAATATTTAAAAAATTTTCCAAATAAAATATTTTGTGAACGTTGGACATACCTGATTTATATCGTATACTACTATCATGTTTTGGCTTCAGAAGCTCACAGAGGAAAAATTAAAAAAATAATATAGCTATGTTTATGTGTCTTGAACAGATGATGCTATATTCAGGATTTTAAAAGAATTTTAATTCCTTTAATCACAGTTAACATTTTAATTTCTTTTAACAATTCACTTTCAAACATTTCAACAGATTTGTTGTTGATTAGAAAGGAAAAATAAATGAAAAAAATTTCCTGATTTGTTAATTTTTTTAAGTTTTCAGGATTAACCTTCCCATTTATGGATAAAGCTAAAAAAAATGAAGCAGACATCTATATCTATACTTAATAATTAATAATAATCGGCTTACGACGGCTAAAGAGTTCGAATGGAGGTCAGTAATTGGCCGTGCTCAAGCAATGCCTCAAATAAATACGTGGGAGTTTAAAAACTAACTTAAAATCTAAAATTTCAAAATCATCTCCTAGCCAGTAAGATGCCTGCCGAAGACTGGCTTCGCACCTAGTGTTTATATAATTAAGCCGCATATTTAGAGCAAATTTCAGTTTCTTTGCTCAAATCATTCTCTGAAGAAAATTAACAGATCAATAAAATTTGCAGAAAGTTTTATCATTTTTTTCTCCAATTTAATATATACACTGAAAAAATGATATATTTATAGTTAAGAAATTATATTTGATATGAATACATAAGTGGAAGTAATAAAATGTTACACCTAGAACCAACACCTAACTCCTTAAAAATTATTAATACATGGTGAAGTTAATTATGGCGAAATCGATCCTGTTCAATATGAATAAATGATATACCTATGTATTTTAAGTATTCTCATATTTTGGAATAATAAAAATTAACCTTCAATAGTTAAGATGTCGTTATTCGAACCAAACGCAAAATGAAATTTTGAAAATATTTTTATATGAGTAAAATAGGGGAATATGGAAATTTAATAGTTGGGTATTTAAATGGAATAATACGTAATTACGACAAAAAATAATACAAACTTGAATAATTTTTTATTTATAATAAATAATATTCAGGCTTATATCATTTATTTTCATTTGATGTACAATCTATATTCAAATTAATCATATTATAAATATTTAATTTAATTATTCATTTGGTTGAATTAATAAAATTAATTTGATTTAATTTATTATATTTATAAGATTGGATCTGAAATTTTATTTATATTAATTTATTTATTTATTTTCGAGGATCTTAATTCTCTTTTAGAATAGGTGTTGATTTTCTTTGTTGCAAAAAATAATAACACAGTTATATTTTTTTCATTTATTTTTATTTTATTGTTATATCAAAGGACGTTTCGACATATACATTCATGTCATCATCAGCCTTGAACAATCTTAAATTTATTTGATCCAATCAAATCACACATTCTGATTCATCTGAAAATACATATCACAAGTTATAAATTATTTCTTTCTCTATTTTTACTATCCAATGATTTATACGATAACACGAAACCACTGCGATATAACAATAAAATAAAATAAATGAAAAAAATATAACTGTGTTATTATTTTTTGCAAACAAAAGAAAATCAACACCTATTCTAAAGAGAATTAAGATCCTCGAAAAATAAATAAATAAATTAATTTATTATATCTATAAGATATAAGGTAGCTAATCTAATTTTAATATATATTAATATTTCTTATAATCTTATAGTTAAATACATAAATACATAAAAATAAAATATATATATTAATTAAATACATAAAAATGGTCATATTTGGAATGATTTCCATATATCTTGATTATTAATAAAATATCTTTGGAATAAATAAGAGCTCATTAAAAATGCTCAACTCTATCAATATGTTTATTGTAAATAAATTGTTTTTTCAGTGTAGGTAAGTATTTATATATTTGTTTGATATCGCTAAATATCATTTGATTAATGTTAGCCATTGACGGCTTTATAATCTTGAAAGCGCCTAGTTCTATATGGCGAAGTTAATTGGCTGATTGATTGATTCTTAAATATTTCAACAGCGTCTCTAAGACGTTTCAATTTTAAAATTCCAATCTGTTTCGTTCTGTTCTTTTTTTTTTATTGGAAAGTGTTATCAATTCCATTCGATTCCATAAACGGGAATGTAGCGCTTGAAAAAATTCCTTGTTACAATTTTAGTGAATCAATGTCCGACATAATTTACTTTCCATTTCGGTCAAAAACACTTATCTGTTATCTCATTAGATTTTTTTTTAATTTAATTATTTATTTATCTTGACGGATGGGGAAAAACCCAACAACTTTACTTTCCTAAACCAGTTGGTCAGAACGTGATGACCAGAAGAAGAAACAACCGACAACTTCCGAATGGAAAGTCTTCACGAAACGGAAACCGACGTTCTTAGTTGATTCGGACAAGAATCATCCGAATACTATCTAAAAAACCCATCGAAGTTAGTTTGTTTGTTTTTTTACCACATCCCCACCATTCTAAGTTGTTAACTTGTTTGACTATTTTACCACCTTGTATTGTATTTCAAGTGTTTTTGCCGATTACAATAAAACTCATTAGCGGGAGACTTAAATGCAGGTGAAGAAATGTTTAACCATTTGTTTATCGTTAATTACTATTGTATTTTTTTTGTACTTAATGCTAAACCTATTTAGTTCCAAGCATCTATGCATATCCAAAACAATTTAATTCAAAATTTGAAGTCATTAGCATATCTCATCAAAAAATTTTAGATTAATTTGATAATAAAGAAGGAAACGTTATTCTATTCTATTATAGAATGGTAATAATAATTAAAAAAAAGACGATACATATTCAAAAGCTAAATGAATAGATAATATCTATGAAATGATTATACTTTTTGAATTTATAATAATTATTAAAAAGTTTTGAGAAAGTGATATATGAATTCGAATTTTAATAGAAGCTATGTCTAATTTATTTTTTTGTTTCTTTAGAATATCTTCCTGTTATATTTAGAAATTTACCAACTATTCACTCATATTTTAGGAGGAGGTTCACAATTTTGAGAGAAATTTGACAAAAATCTTGCTTCACGTGTTTTGTGTTTGTTTCCAGGGAGTTCCTTGGAATCTACTAATCCAATATATAAATTTATTTAAAATATTAGAGGTTCTTTGGTTGACCCTTTTAAATCCTGAAGAAGGAGATATGATCCTTCGAATTGCCGGATTTTTTAAGAGAATGAAATTGATATTCTAATAAATTATTTTATAGAAAAATACCTTTAATTAATTAAATTGGCAAATTCTAATATATAATAATAATTGTAATGATTTTTTGTGGGATTTAAAATTAAAAAACCAATTAATTATTAAAATGAAATTTATTAAAAATGTAATTATGGATTTTTATCGAGACATCCACCTCTTAATAATTATTTCAATTAAAAAAAAACATCAAAAACAACTTAGCCGAAGATGAGACCGCCGTGACAGATCGAATTCTCAACCCTCAAACCCTCTAACCCGTGAATTTCATCCAAATCTTTAGAGGAGTTTTCGAGAAACTCTATATATATATACAAAAATTGCTCGTTTAATATAACAAGATTTTATTATAGACCAAAACGCTGTGAATTCGTTCAATTTTTTTTATCAAAGTAATTCCAGCCGTTTTTGAGATATTTCGAAAATACGATGGAAAAACAAAACACTTTTTTAATTACAATACTTCACCATACACATAATAGTACACATAAAGTAATAATTCACAAAAGATGAAGAAGTTCATCATTTAAATCATGTTATGTGGTCACGAATATTTATATAATACTCGTAGCAAGATAAAATTGAAAACTTGAAAGTATACCTACAGTCTGACAGATAAATTGACGAGGTCTATCCTAAAGAAAGATCTCTATTCCGTCAATCTTATTTATCTGATTTTTTATATTAAATAAATAAATAAATTTTCATCTTCGAATTTATTTAAGTTATGACATGAAAAATTATGAAATATATTTTGTGTGTAGAGAGAATTTAATACAAAACTGCAACAAAAATACAACCAATTAAATTAAATTTCTCAAGTGTGTTATTTATTTATTTATTATTTATTAATTAAGAACGAAAAATAATGTAATTATTCTTATCAAATTTATTATAAATAAAAAGAAAAAAATCATTCTTCTATTAAGGAATAATTAGAAGAAAAAAAAACAGAAAGTCAAAATCAACATTCTCAGCGATGAAATCAATTTCATACTAATTTATTAGTTAATATAAATTTATTATATTTTATAAATTAAAGGGATTTTTTAGTCATAAAATAAATAAATACAAGAATTTTTATCAATTTACCAGACAGTTTCATATTTTTAAATAGTTTTATTTTACTTTTACTTTAGTAAAAAAAAAAAAAAAAAAATAGGAAGATATTCTATTCAAAAATATAATTTCTCAAAATTTTTTAAATTTTCAACAATAGCACAGTGTTTACGCTATTTGTTCAGATCAAACCACATGGTTTATGCCGTATACCTACCACTACAGCCCTGTATATATAAATAATTTATTTGTTAGAGACTATAGTTTTAAAGTTTTGACCTTAATCATCAGTCTTTTTAATTATAAATATTTTATCTGATATTTCTCATGGATTCAATTACGTGATTGGATGATTATACAACAAAACGAATTTTCTATTCCAATCAGATAAATTGAACCCAAAATACCAAAAAGTGAAAATTCAGACGTTATTTTAATATTTCAATAATCATTTTAAAATTTACAAAAATATATATGAGTATAGTTCCTAGATATATATATTTAAGCTAATTAATACAAAAAATACATTGAAATATCAAAATATTAATAAATAAATAAAATAAATTTTATTTTTGTAAAAATACAAATTTAGTTTAGATTAGAAAAAATTACTTGAAAAGATTAAATACTAATTAGTTCGGTTCTAAAAAAAGTTATATATATTTATGTAAATATTAAAAAGTTTAATAAAATATTAAAATAACGTCTGCATTTTCACATGTCGGGATTTTGGCTGACAGGATTTTGTGGTGAACTCGATAAAATATTTATAATTAAAAAGACAGATGATGAAGGTCAAAAGAAACTATGGTCTCAAACAAATAAATTATTTATAAACATATTTATGTTCGTTATATAAATATATTTACTAGAAAGCCCATCTGTCTGATTCTTTGGGGAATCGAAGCAGATATTCAATAATAAATTTTATTTGGAATGTTTATATGCTAACGATAGATGAACGCTAAAGTTAAAACTTTTTTTCCGGTCACTGCCCTATTTTGGTGCAATTGGGACCAGAATCGTTTTGATACTGAACCAAGAGTTGAAAAAAGATAGGACCCAGCCGGGTATGATCCGACATCCTCTTCATTAAGCCCAGAGATGTCTTTTCAATTTAAACGATGGATCCCCAACTAGGTCTTATAATCAAATTTTATATATATTCAACTCTTTAGCTCAGGCGCGTTTTCAACTATTTTCCTAATAGTATGATTCTTATAAATTTACTAGAAAGCCCATCTGTCTGATTCTTTGGGGAATCAAAACAGATTAATTTTGTTCGGATATTCAATAATAAATTTTATTTGGAATGCTTCCAACGTTAACATTAGATGAACGCTAAAGTTAAAACTTTATCCGGTCACTCCATCGTTTAAATGGAAAAGACATCTCCGGGCTTAACGGAGAGGGTGTCGGATCATACCCGGCTGGGCCCTATCTTTTTTCAACTCTTGGTTCAGTATCAAAACGAGTCTGGTCCCAATTGCACCACAATAGGGCATTTTGGTGTAATTGGGACCAGACTCGTTTTGATACTGTTTATTTGCATCATGCAGAGGACAAACTCTCTACAAAATAAATTAAATATTTTAAATTTTTTTCAGTTATAGTAAAGAAGATTTCATTTATAACTGAAAGTTAAACACTGTTTTTATATAATCGTCTCATTCCTGATAACCTGAGTAAATATCCATTCTCTAATTACGAGTACTAATTCAAATTAATTTCCGTACTTGCTATGCAAATAAATTTCCCAATCTCAATTTCCATATCGGCCATGTCATTGAACCCAGCCAACCGACTCTCAAGGTTCAAGTTCAAAGTAAAAGTGCTTCTCGAATTAGTTCCCAATGAATTAGACCACCTGCGACTCAGGGATCCGAGTGACCCGTTGACCTGGGCCACGTGCCATCAGCCAGATACCCAGGTGTCCCTCCGAAATACTACATATAAGAGAAAGTGAGCCAACGGACGGTCAGTTGTGGGTCAAATGGCCGAGGAGGAAGTCCGGATGCACATGGCCAATTCGCTTTTCATTTCTAAGCAACTAGTTCAGCCATTAGAATAGCGTAATCAGCGAGGATCGAGATGACGGTGGTCGGCTACCGTAAAAGGAACAAGAAGAACATTGCAGACACACGACGGACGGACGGGCGGAATTAAACCAGAACGGATTCACTGCAGAGTATTACTCAAGGAGCCGGTTAACACTTTTCAACAAAACAGACAGAGATAGAGTATAGAGAATTCCAACTATTATGAATAAAATATTTCATAATAGAGGATTTAATATGTTAGAAGGCATTCCAGAGTCCAGAAATAAATAAAAAGAACATTTCCAATAAAAGGCTATATTAATAGTAATATGAAATTTAAATGACTTGGTGCGTACTGGATATGTTCATTTTTAAAGAAGAATGAATAAAATTGAATTGCTTCTTTCTATAAATTTTTTATTAATTTAATTGGTTAATCCAAATATTTCGAGAGCAGCATCTCTTCCTCAGTGGAAACCACCATCTCACCAATTCACCGACTCCATCTGCTTGCACAATTCAACGGTGATTTGTGCAATAGGGCGAAGTGAAAAACAAAAAATTTTGAATTTTGATATGCCTTCTCTAAAAATTTTGAGCCAAAATTCAAAATGTTTTGAGGTTGCACATTTTACTTAAAGTTTCAACCATATTGTGTAGGGTGGAGTAAAAAAGCAAGATTTTAATTTTTTTTTTTTCAAATTTTATTTCTCCTGATATTACAATAATTGTAAATGAACATAACAAACAATATAACAAAATCTTGGATTTTTCAGAAATTGTCTTGAGGTTGCACAATCCACTTGAAGAACTGTTGTTTAGACTCGAATTTCGGAATTTCCTTCCTGGAATGAATCTGGGTTCTAATAACCATCTCTGGTTTCCTGGCCACAAACAGTTGCCCGAAGCTTTAGTAACTATTTTAATATGTATTTCAATGGCCTTTAAATGACAAGGAAACTTGGCGATAATCATTTTGATTCTAGTTTTGATGATTTCATCCAAGTTTGATTCGGACAGCAGTAGAGTGGCTGCCGGCTCATAAATGATAGCTTTTTCCCAATTAATCAATGCTGTATATTCCTCTGAAGAAAAATTTAATTTGGGAATGTAAAACGGGCGTAATCACTGCTCCGAATGATGCCTCTATCCTTAATTATCCTTCGCAGTCCGAGTTCACGAATATGTTGCCTTTCATCCTGCAACATGGCTAATATTAAGTAGGCATTTCTCTGGATAGCATCGAAGACAGCCTTTTTGTATTTCTCTGGTAAGAAGGGAGCTCTTTGTGATGCAGGATGAAAGATATATTGGTGAGATGGTGGTTTCCACGGAGGACGAGATGCTGTAGTGTTCTCGAAATATTTGGATTAACCACTTAAATTAATATAATAATTAAACTTGAGCAAGATGCGAGGGAGGTTTCACAAAAAAGAAATAAAACAAAATTGAGTTTTGAATTCGATATATTTGGGGGGTGAGCCCATCATCAGGAGTCAAAGAAAACTTTCTTTTTTGTGAAACCTACCTCGCATCTTGCTCAAGTTTTATTATTATATTAAAATGTTTCACCTAGAACCAACACCTAACTCCTTAAAATTTATTTACTTAAATTAATAAAAAAATAATAGAAAGAAGTAATTGAATTTTATTCATTCTTCCTTAAAAATTAATAATAAAATGGCATTTAGACTGAAGATGGTGATGAGTTATCGCCGAAACATGTATATCATGATTTGTAATCATTAAAAGAAAGATATTTTCAACCAGTTTAGAAAAGAGTTTTTATTTTACATCGAGGCAGGGCCATGCCTACAGGGTGGTTCAGGTGGTGCAACACACCAGGGAGCTCAAGCTCGTGAGGCGGACTTGTAATGTCAATGCCAGAAAATTAAATTTAGTTGATAAATTATGTTGATTAATGTCCATTATAATTAGTAGATTAAAAATTCACAGTTCATTGGACAATGTTTTTTATTGAAGCTCTTATTCAATTTTTGTGCAACGTTTCGTCTCTCTCGAGACTTTTTCAAGCACTCAATTGGTTAGAGCAACATTGGTTGAGATAACAATAAAAATAATTGAGACATAGTAAAAAATTTTTCTTTTTAGATTGATACAATAAAATAAGTCTAGATGGATTTGACAGATGACAGATTATGTCTCAATTATTTTTATTGTTATCTCAACCAATGTTGCTCTAACCAATTGAGTGCTTGAAAAAGTCTCAAGAGAGACGAAACGTTGTACAATAATTGAATAAGGGCTTCAATAAAAAACATTGTCCAATGAACTGTGAATTTTTAATCTATTAAATTTAGTTTTAAAATGAAGAATTTTAAGAAAATATTATTGAAATTTATTTTCGATAAAATATCAATATAAGCCAGAGAGCCCTAATCGGCATGAAAGGTCGTCTGAAATTTTGATGGGACAAATTGTTCCACTGTATATGTTCGGAAAGGGCGGCAAACTCTATTGTCCGCAAACACAGGTCCAAATTTGATTGGGGAAAGGTATAGAGAAATTTATAATTATGTACAACTCTAGGACATTAGGACGTGACAAAATTTATAAATGAATTAATCATAGGTGGCAGAGGACTATAATCCCAATTAGTAATAGACAAACTGTTCCACAAATCAATGCCAGATCCTACAAATGAGTCCATAACTATATTTTTAAATACGTTCTACCTTTCAACCGAAGTACTTGTACCGAGTAATTTTACTTTCAGAAAAAAAAAAATATATTTTTATGAAATTTCCCTTATTTTTTTCACTTTTCTCTCAAATTTTCTTCAAGTTTTATTTATTTGAGTTAGATTCATTACCATTGAAAAGAAAATTAAAAAAATTTCCAAATTAAAATCACTTGATTCTTAATAATGTTTTTTTTTTTTGTTTTTGACTAATAACCCATCCTATACTTTCTCTCTCTCTCTCTCTCTTCACTTTCACCCTCTGTCTGTGTGGAAATCTAATTTCTCAAATCCACCCGCATTATCCGAATTGAACGTGGTTAAATAAGCCCCACTTAGCCAAGCCGACGAAGAGGCAGGCCCAAATGGCCAGGGCCGACATTTGGACTTAATGGTCCAACTCAGATAAGGATGTATATGTATATAACATATATATAAATGCATTATAAATGATGGTAGGATGTGAACATGGCATCCTCAGGCTCAAATTATTATTAGGGTTCTACAATAATATTAATAATAATAATCATAATTAATGCAAGCCAAATGATATTTACAATATTAGATATTAAATCGATAGTGCATGGTTGTGCAAACTGTTATTCAAATTAATACTCAAAACCAATCAAATGGAGGAAGAAATCGATTTAATATAATAAAATTAGCTCGATAAGATTTTTTTTTATAAATAATACAAGTTTGTTAAGTTTGTTTCTACAAATGCAAAAATTTAAGAAGTTTTCGAAACTTGGAATATAAGTCATTAAAAGCATAATAAACACACTGTTAAAATTTGAAGACGATATACCCCACCAAACATGAAATAATTGCAATTAAAAATGGATTTTTTTTTTTTTTTGTGTATGCACCTATTTTGTATATTGGGCCTCCGAGGAGCGGGGCCGCCTCTTACAAAGATAAAAGACAATAATATAAATTTGTTTACAAACTTTTCACACTTTCAGTTTCAGAATAAATTAATTCAGATCCAGAGCGGGTGGCTGAGAGAGCCAGGATTAATCCGGACTCACATTTCACATTTCTTTTTTTTTTATTTGTATTTGCAAGAAATAATGATACGCCACCCGCTCTATATGTTCTTCAGCTGAAAGTGTAAAAATTAAGGAGAGATCCCCTCATCGCCCTATATGTCAAATCGTTTATTGTTTTTTGGGATATACCCAGGGCGATGAGGGACTCCACCGCTTTATGCCACCACACTCCCTTCCACGAGAGTGTGATGGCCTCGACCCTGACCGAGCCCGCCCCGACGCCAAATCGCTCAGCAATATTATCCACCAGACTGGAGTTGCCCCTATATTTTTCTATTTTGTTTCGGTGGGCAACACCCAGTCCTGCAAGCGCTGAGACGATCTGGACGTCCAAAACCCACACCACCTCCGACTCATCCTTTGCCACGATGTCTGGCTTTCTATTGCCCGCCAAGCTGGAGTACAAGTACTCCAACTCGACACGCATTCCCTTTTTGATCAAATCGTCGGCCAGACATCGTACCACAGCGTCATGACTCTTAACCCGCCCATCCGCGGTCCTATAACAACATTCGATGATGTGCGCCGTTGTCTCAGCTCGTCTGCACCCAGCCCGGCACATCGGGGGCACCTCCGGCCGTCTTCCCCTGCTGGTTCTTACGGCTGAAGGAAGGGACCCCGATCTAAGCCTATAAAATTCTATAAATATGTTGTTCTTACTACTCCTGGGCGCAGCATCCAATTATAAGAGCTCTTTGCTCCCGCGCACATCTCCAAATCCCGGCCATCGACGCTACCGTATAGGTTCTCGCATATGGTAGATTAGGAAAGGTTGGGAAAATGATCATTATTTTATTTTTTTTCATTGAAGTACTTTCACCATTTATGATGAAAAATTAATATTTGTTAGAATAATATATTCGGAGTAATTAAAAAAAATTGAAATTATTTACCTCGTAGTTTTGATAAAAAAATAAAAAAAAACATATTTGGGCAATTATTTTTAGCGGAGGGGATATAAGTACAATGGCTAGGAAACGATCCATTCATAAAAAGAATATAGTAGTGTAAAAAGTACAGCTACGTTAAAAAAACATAACCTAAAATTTTAGCACCCCCTATATTTGTGATCGAAACGTCGTTTATCATATTTTTATATCGCCAATGCAAAAGCCCGAAAATTCCAATTTATTTAATAATTTTGTTTTTAATTGTAATTTTCATTTAATTTCATTTCATTATAGTATATTAATATTTGATAATTTGATAAATAAAAAAATGTTTTGCACATATAAATTATTTAAATACAAAGCATAGTTGCTCCATATTCCCATAATCATAATATTGATGTATTTTCTTAACTACATTTTACTCCGTGTATAGGCGCCGTAGCTGTAGTTGTGTTCTTCTATATGAGTTGGAGGCCTGGATTGTTTCAGAAGCGACAAGTAATAGAGTGCAGGCATTTGAGATGTGGATATACCAGCGAATCCCGAGAATAAGTTGGATAGATAGAGTAACAAATGAAGAGGTTTTAAAAAGAATGAAAAAAAATTAGGAATTAATAAATAACATCATAATTGGAAAATTATCGCACTTCGGCCATAAATTACGTAACTCTAAATACCAATTTCTACAGCTTATTATTCAGGGGAAAATAGCCGGTAGACGAGGACCTGGGAGAAGAAGGACATTATGGTTAAAGAATCTGCGGCAATGGTTCGGGAAGACTTCCTTGGAGTTGTTTAGGGCCGCCGTCAATAAAACAATCATAGCCAGAATGATCGCCAATAGGAACAAGAAGAAGAAGAAGAAGCTGTAGTTGGCAATAAGCTAAGGTGACCATATTTTAACATTGGTGAATAGGGACAGTCTAGTTTAAACAAAATTGGTCTAGAGCAGGGCTTCTGAAACTATGGGTCGAAACTGAATTTTGATGTAGCTAAACATAGGCCAACAACTGAGAGGTGTGGCCAATTAAAAAAATTTAAGAAGTGCTTGTCTAGACCAACAAAAATTTATCATCATAGAACGCAAAAATTGTATTGTATTTTTTTAATATAATAAATATAGTATTAAAAACTTTAAAAAACACATTGTTCTTTCGCATATTTATCATTTAAGTGATTTTTTTTAGTAGCTTAGATTGCTGTCGTTTAAAGCGTCATGAAATTTATCGCAAGAACTTTTTAAATTATATACTAAATACTATTTCTTGGGTTCGACTCGTGAGAGCACAAGACCCTCCTACATGCAATATAAACATATCTATTAAAATCTTGGATACGACCTAAATTCATTTTCGGTAATAAATTGATCGCAATCGCAAGTTGATTTTGAGAAAAGATTCAATCTCTATCTCCGTAAATAATGGTCTGAGAGCCTTAAAATAATCGAATTTATAAGATTTTTTAAAAAATTTCTGAAATTTTTTTATCTTTAATATCTTTAAACGTCCGTAAATGTTTGTAGTATAAATTTTTAATTATACGTTTTTCATTATTTATTCATTATTATCTCAGAAACTTGTGTTATAACTATGAATTAAAGTTTTCCTAAAAAATGTATTAGTTATTGTTTAATGTTGGTTTAGTTTTTTATAAAAATGGTAAGAAGACTTTCTTAATTATAATTAAATATGTATGTAAATCTTCCGATATCCCGTATAGTGCAATGTTAAAGAGCCTGAAAAACTCTATCTTTGGAATTTAATATCTCCGGAACTATATTGTTCATAAATGTCGTTTTGCCACCAATCGATGGAGAAATATTTAAATAATAATCTGTCTAAATTTCAAAAAAATCCTAAGAAAATCCATATGGTGAAACAACTACCTTAAAAGAAAATTGAAAAAAATGTAATTATAAATATTCAAACAAAAGCTTGTGAACAATTATTTCAATTAACAAAAAACCCATCAAAATCATCTTAGCCGAAAATGAGACCGTTACAGTTCGAATATAAAAGAATTGTTCGTTTAATATAATAAGATATATATGAACGGTGTTAAAATTTTAGGTTATGTTTTTTTAACGTGACTATACTTCTCACACTACTATAACCTTTTTATAAATGGATCGTTTCCAAGCTATTGATCTTTTATCCCCTCCACTAAAAATAATCGCCCAAATATCTTTTTTTTTTATTAAAACTACTTGGTAAATAATTTCAATTTTTTTTAAGTTACTCCGAATATATTCTTCTAACAAATATTAATTTTTCATCAAGATGGTTGAAAGTCCTTCAATGAAAAAAATATAAAAATAATTTTTAAGAAAAAATAAAACCGACTTCAAAAAAATTAAATGCAACAAAAAAATACACTAAAAGGTATAAAATAATAATTATCTTATTGAGTTACAACTAAACTACGAAATATTAACATGAAATTACTTTTTGTACTCGGTGCCAATGTGATTCATAAAAGGTATATGTTTGCCACGGACTTAAAAAAATAATTTCATGTTAATATTTCGTAGTTTAGTTGTAACTAAATAAGATAATTATTATTTTATACTTTTTAGTGTATTTTATTTGTTGCATTTAATTTTTTGTAGTCGGTTTTATTTTTTTCTTAAAAATTATTTTTATTTTTCTCTTTTTAGTGATGTTATTAATAATGATCATATCATCAGAACTTGACCAAATTAATATGGCACCATTCCTAAGATACCCCCTTTCCAATAAAAAATGAATCATCGAAATCGGTTCATAAACAAAGAAGTTAGGTATGAGCAAACCTAACAAAAAAGGTCTAATATCTATGAAAAAAAACGGGAACCAATCGGAAGGTAGACCGAACCCAATGCAAAAAAAAATTCAAAATCGGTTCACAATTGGCGGAGATATGAGGTAACATAGGCACAAAAAAAAAAAACAATTCAGTCGAACAGAGAACCTCCACCTTTTTTTGAAGTCGGCTAAAAATAATGATCATTTTCCCACCCTTTCCCAATCTACCATATGCACAAAAATTTCATTTTTAATTGAAATTATTTCATGTTTGGTGTGGTAAATCGTCTTCGAATTTTAACAGTGTGCTTAATATGCTTTTAATGACTTATATTCCAAGTTTCGAAGACTTCTTGAATTTTTGCATTTGTGAAAGAACTACCTTAATTCGAATTTCTAAAACAGAAAAAAACTTCTAAAAATAACGTTTTAATCCTGTTTCAACAGAATTTTATGTTAAAATGTTGCTACGTAGCTGCTAGTCTGGAAAATATAAATAAGCTCCCGCTGCGCTGTAACAAGATACGCTCACGCATATTCAAAGTGTAGCTTCATTCCTGGTTGCATACCCTACAAGCAACAGGCGTTTTAATGAACTAGTATTTTTGTTTATATGTACATTCTAGATTTACATAAAAATATAGAAAATAGTTAAAAATTCATAAATTTAACAAACGTGGCTTCATTTAATGTGTATATTCTTAACTATCTACCCTGTCTATAATCGCCGTAGTTTTGCTTGATAGGCGCCAACGAGGGGTGATCCGCGATTGGAAGTAGGTGTACACCTGTTTGGAAGTATTTTGGAAGTACTTGGAAATATTTGGAAGTACTTGGAAATATTTGGAAGTGCTTGGGAATATTTGGAAGTACTTGGAAATATTTGGAAGTGCTTGGAAATATTTGGAAGTACTTGGAAATATTTGGAAGTACTTGGAAATATTTGGAAGTACTTGGAAATATTTTGAATTACTTGGAAATATTTGGAAGTACTTGGAAATATGTGGAAGTACTTGGAAATATTTAGAAGTACTTGGAAATATTTGGAAGTACAAGTGGAAGTAGGTGTACAGCATAATTTTCAAGTTATTTTGTAATAAAATTGATAAGCCGAAGAGTTCCGGCCTCAAACAACGAGATTTTCCTCATGTTTTATTTAAAAAATTTTAAAATAACACCCCAAATGGTGGAGGAGATCAACAGGGTGCAAGATATCCCCCATTAGTTAACCAGCCGTGCATGAGTAAATCCCAAAATCCCATATTGGCCTCTCTTACTATTAATATTTCAAATAACTATGGATAAAGTCTAGTAACGATCCCTTTCAGTTTATTTATTAAATTTATTAAAAATCGCCTTATAGTGTAAACCTGCTGACTCACAACAAGGAAATTATTTTTCAAACTTTTTTTCTACAACTTACGATAGTAATTTTAAGTAGCAGTTTTATTTGGACGATGCTGCATTTATTTTTATTTCGAACGGTATTAAGGAGGTTCTTTCGCGACTATCCACACAAAAAGTTTTAGCCTCGTAACCACTCTATAAATATGAACGGAACTAAAATTTTAGGTTATGTTTTTTTAACGTGACTGTCCACTGACACTACGAAATCTCTATATGGACACACACATACTAGCCGGATCGTTTCCAAGCCACTGTGCTTGTATCTCCTCCACTAAAAATAATTGCCCAAATATGTTTTTTTTGTTTTTTATCAAAACTACGTGGTAAATAATTTCAATTTTTTTTAAAGTTACTCCGAATATATTATTCTAACAAATATTAGTATTTCATCAAGATGGTGAAAGTCCTTCAATGAAAAAAAATAAAATAATGATCATATCCTCACCCTTTCCCTATCTACTCTATGTTTAAAATGTCATTTTTAATTGCAATTATTTCATGTTTGGTGTGGTAAATCGTATTCAATTTAAAACAGTATGTGTATTATGCTTTTAATTACTTATATTCCAAGTTTCAAAGACTTCTTGAATTTTTGCATTACCTTAAACTACCTTAATATGTCATATATGATAAAAAATGGATTTAGCAGCTTTACACACTAAGGCGACGATATTCCAATTTCTCGGGTAAGTATTATAGTTAAATGATAATTAGTAAAGTGATTGAGGATGATGAAGTAATTCGTGAGTTCTTTTTTTTTTAATAATCTTCTTAATGATTAAAGAAATTTAGAAAAAATAAAGAGGTTGTATATTTTTTCCTTCTTCAAGAGATTCCTCGTCTGTTTTTGTGCCTAGCTATTCCATTAGCTAATCCCTCATCGCTATGCCATATTGTGTATAAGATTCTTTCGTTAAGACATGTTGATGCTCAATTTATCATGCCTTGTCATATTCAGGCATCAGTCATCTTTGCTTTTGTTCTTGTTAGAGCCCTGCTACTGCTCTTGTTTATTTTGATTCAATTAGAGATTTATATACTTATTATTATTAGAGTTTCATAAAAATTTGTTATTTAAAAATTGTGATTTCTATGATTTTGACAATGAATTTTAACAAAAGTTTTTGTAAAAATAATTTAAAAAAAAAAATAAAACCGACTTCAAAAAATTAAATGCAACAAACAAAATACACTAAAAGGTATAAAATAATTATTATCTTATTTAGTTACAACCAAACGACGAAATATTAACATGAAATTACTTTTTGAAGTCGGTGCCAAACATATACCTTTTATGAATCGCACTCGACGGATCTTACTTAGTACGTTTGGAAGGTATTCTCGCTTATAGGTATAGTTTGTTTGGTACCGACATCAACAAGTAATTTCATGTTAATATTTCGTCGTTTAGTTGTAACTAAATAAGATAATAATTATTTTATACCTTTTAGTGTTTTTTATTTGTTGCATTTAATTTTTTGAAGTTGGTTTTATTTTTTTCTTAAAAATTATTTTTATTTTTCTCTTTTTAGTGATGTTATTAATAGTGATCATATCATCAGAAATTGACCAAATTAATATGGCACCATCCCTAAGATACCCCCTTTCGAATAAAAAAAGAATCATCGAAATCGGTTCATAAACAAAGAAGTTAGGCCTAAACAAACCTAACAAAAAGGTCTAATACCTATCAAAATAATGGGACCAATCGGAAGGTAGACTGAACCCAATGCAATTTTTTTTTTCAAAATCGGTTTACAATTGGCGGAGATATGAGGTAACATAGGCACAAAAAAAAAATCAGTCGAATAGATAACCTCCTCCTTTTTTGAAGTCGGTTCAAAATATATTTTAGGTCAAGAAATCGATCTGCCATGGTCTCATTTTCATGTAACTTTATTTTGATAGGTTTTTTTTAATTCAAATAATTATTGAATTATTCACAAGTTTAACCGAATGATTCCTGCTAACCAAGTGGACCCGGGTTCGAATCCGACTCGAGGCATTCGGCTAAAATCTGACCCCCGGGGTAGAGACAAAATTTAAAAAATATATAGTATCGTAAAATGGCTTATGGTTAGAAAGGCCGAAAAGCCAAAAAAAAAACAAAAAAAAAAACGAATGATTATTTCGACAAATAGATTATTCAAGAAGCATTGGAATTATTAATGATTGTTAATAAAAAAAACTGTACATACAGTGGGTGGCCAAATTATTATACTCAAATGATTTTTAAAAAGTAAATTAATTTTATTCAGACTTTTCAAAAAAAATCTAACAGTAATATACTCAAATGATTTTTAAAAGTAAATTAATTTTATTCAGACTTTTCAAAAAAATCTAACAGTAATCCAGTTTAATTGCCCTTTTGGACTGGCCCGTCAACTCCTTTAGACCTCAACCCGATGAGAAATGTATGGGCGGCCTAAAAAGAAATTTGCAGAAATCAAATAATTACTAACAAAAGGGACTTGATAGAAAATATTATTAAAGCATGGCACAATTCACCTGCACTTCAAGAAATAGCCAAAATATACTCAAATGATTTTTAAAAAGTAAATTAATTTTATTCAGACTTTTCAAAAAAATCTAACAGTAATATACTCAAATGATTTTTAAAAAGTAAATTAATTTTATTCAGACTTTTCAAAAAAATCTAACAGTAATCCAGTTTAATTGCCCTTTTGGACTGGCCCGTCAACTCGCTAGACCTCAACCCGATAGAAAATGTATGGGCGGCCCTAAAAAAAGAAATTTGCAGAAATCAAATAATTACTAACAAAAGGGACTTGATAGAAAATATTATTAAAGCATGGCACAATTCACCTGCACTTCAAGAAATAGCCAAAATATGCATTGCCAGCCAACCATCATGGCCGAAGCGCACACAAAATGGGATTGGTTGAAAGGGAGGATTCACTAAATATTGAAATTGTATTTTGAATTGTATTTGTATTGTCCTAAGCTAATAAACCTATAAAGATAACAATTGAATTGATATTATGAGTTTAATAGGAAGCTAAACCTTTAAAAACTAATGAAATATAATTTTTCAAATGAGTATAAGAATTTGGCCACCCACTGTATGCATTTGATAAAAAAATAATTAAATAAATAATCCATAATTTATTTTAAATTTCAAAACTTCAATGAACCTCAATAATCTGCTTTGCTGAGGTTTGATATAAAAATATATATATAAATAAATAAATAAATAAAAGGGATATTGTTTTACTCAAACTGATGTGACCATCCACCTGGCCTCTCTCTTATAGTTAATATTTAATTAAAATAATTTATAATTATTTACGAAAAAACCCACCCCCTGTAGACCAAAACGCCATGGTTCCCTCCGCCCCCTCCCCCCCACTTTTTTAATCAAACTAGTTTCAGTCGTTATTGAGATATTTCGAAAAAACAAAACAAACAAAAAACACCTTTTTCATGCATGATTACAATACATGACCATACCCTGTAAGGTAAAGTAAAAAAAAATACCACCAATTTCTTAAATATTTCTCCGAATGGAATAATTTGATACCCTGATGAAGAATAGAACATATATAGCCAAAACATGTCGATATTAAACCAACAATAAAATAATTCATATTATAATTTTATTGAAATAGACAATAAAAAAGTGTGTCTTCTGCTGGAAATATAAATTTTATTTATAACGAGACTATAGTTTTGAGGGCTTTGCCCTCTTCATCAGTCTATTACAATTGATTCACAGGAATTAATGTATGAATGGAGAGTTATATTTACACGTCCTATGGGTAAATTATGATTTGCCATTTCATGAAATCATTATTTACCCATAGCACGTGTTAATACCATGCACGATTACAATACATTTCATCAAATCATAATTACCCATGGGGCGTGTAAATATCACTCTCCATTCATACATTAATTCCTGTGAATCAATTGTAATAGACTGATGAAAAGGGCAAAGCCCTCGAAACTATAATCTAGTTATAAATAAAATTTATAATTCCAGCAGAACACACACTCTTTTATTGTCTCCTTCAATATATAAAAATTCTGCTGCCCTCGGCAAAAAAACTTTCAATATAATTTTATTGCTGTTTTTAAATCTGGTAGTGTCATTTCATTTAGACATTTTCCACAGATTAAAACTCAAATTAGTGCAGTTCTTTTGTGCATATTTTCAAGGTTTAAGAGAGCAGGCTTTCTACTACCTTCTACTACAGTGACTTTAGCTTCTACAAGAAAGAGGTAAAGAAGTTTTATACAAAATTTTGAGATCATGAAGAATTTTTATTTCTTTTTCCAAAGGAGATTTGGCTAGTTACGCCTCTGCATGCCATAGAACTTAAGAGAAAGATTGAAATGTTATTAGAGATTGAATTATAGGGTGCGCTCGCCGCTCACCTTCACTAGAATGAAAGTGAAATTACTGATAAATCCAAATAAAAGTTCTTGGTGATTTCATCCATCCATTGCTCTCTTTTTTTGTGTAGATTTCAGAGCCAATTATTTACAACACACTTTACAAGATTTATGATAAATTTTTAATTAACTTTCAGTTAAAAAATAAAATCCAATTGCAAACATGAGGATGATTGAATGGGGCTAACAAGAGAGAAAGAAAGAACCGGTTCATAAGAGGATCTCTTCTGAAAAGCGAAATCTTTCGAGAGTGCTAAGGCTAACTAATAAAAGAGCAGGCCGGGCTATTTGTCTAGCTAGCTCTAGCAAATAGACAAATTGAAAGTGGTTAATTAAGAGTGGTTCAGATGACCAAAGGAGGCTCAACGTTTGAAATAATCATACATGGGTTTCAAAATTAATGATTTCCTATGACTAAATTATTGTATAATAATTGTAAGTATTATATATTACTCATAAAAAATCTCTCTTTTTTTGTTTAGGGTGTCAACTCCCTAATGACTTTTTTGTGTTTTTTGATTTTCTATAATTTTTTAAATAAAGTACATAAATTACTTAATTTTAGTTATAATTTAATAATAAAAATTAATTTAAATTCCTAGACAAATAGAAATTAAAAATATTGTATTATCCCTATTTATTTTTGCAATAGTTTTTATATATAACTTTATTAGCCAGTTCGGAGGATAAGAAACCCATATTACCTATGTACTTTTGAGAAAAATAATTTAATTTAAAAGTTTTTGTTTTGTCGAGAGTAGCAGAGTTGTTGATTCACAAAGAGAAACAAAGAGGTTTTCCTCTGCTTGATGCAAATAAACATTTTAACTAGCTCCCAGCAAAGTAAAGATCGAAAATTTTCAATATCCATACGGTATTGACCCCATGAAAAATAATATTTATAATTAAAAAAGACTGATGATGAAGACCAAATCTTCGAAACTATAATCTCAAACAAATAAATAATATATATAGAGATATATAATTTCGATATATATGTGTGTATGTTTATTTGCATCAAGCAGTGGACAATCTCTTTGTTTCTCTTTGAGAAAAATAATTGTAATAACGTTTTTTTAATTAAACAAATTTTTAACAGATTCGTTTGCTATAATTGGAGATCTCTATAAAAACAAAATAAATTTACCCTATATCCAATCAGGAATTCGAACCAATGAGAAATAACATATAAAATACTTATTATCAAAAAGACTGATCATAAAGGTCAATCCTTCGAAACTATAGTATCTAACATATAAATTTTATTATCTTCTTCTTTATGTGCCATACTCGATTCTGAGGGTCGGCGATTACTATGTGGAGTATCATGTCCATTGTAATTTTCCTGGGGAAATTTTTAGCAGGGGTGGTTTTCCATTGTCTTCCTCTGAAGGAATCAGATTATAGCCGGTCAAATATTTGAAGCAAGTCAGGCTTGAACCCGCACTAACTTGATTAGACGGCATGCTCTTTACTACTCGGCCTACCTGACTATATATTTATACTCGTTATAAAAGAGCCAGTAGCCGAGCGGATAGTCATCGATTCTGCAAAAAACAACATCAAGAGTTCGCAAAAATAAAAGAAAAAGAAAATTTGCAAAAATAATAATAATTTAACTGGCTGCCCCGCTCCAGAATTTGACAATCCCTGGTTCTAAAGAATGCGGAAGGCAACGGGAAACCACCGCATCTTAATTTCCTCAAGAAGAATTATCATGACTGAGAAATCGTCATGATGATGGCCAAAATCCAAAGAGAGGCTGAACAATAAGAAGATGAAGGATACTCGTTATATATAGGTATATTTTACAATATGTAGATATATGTTTATTTGCATCAAGCAGATGACAAACTTATTCATTTTTTTTTTATAATTTTTACCAGGTGGGCCAATAAAAGCAAAACCTGTGTGTAAATAAAACACAAGTGGTTGAATAAGTAAAAACAATAATTTAAATATTATTAATATACATATTGATTTTAATTATTAATAACACAAATAATACCCAAGCAAAGCTTGGTCTACATGGTACTTATAAAAAAAAGCATTTTGAAGTTTTGATATTCTTTATGTAATATTAAATTCACACGACTATAATCACTCTCGAATGAACATATTTCAAATTTCAACATCCCTAAAAAATACTACTCCCCCCCCCCCTTGAAATAATAACCATAAAAAAAGGGTGTAATTAATATCAATTTGTTGACTAGAACAACTTTCTTACTTTTACTTGGTTGTTACTTTTATTCAATTCAAATTAATAAGGAAGTCGAAAAAACAACAACTCAACAACATAGAAGATAGATGTTTGGCTAAATTACGTTCGTGATTCATTTTTTTTCATTATAACATGGAATTAAACGGCTATAAGAACTGGTTAATCAAATGAATGATGATGATAGATCTCGCGTATGGAAAACATTAATAAACTTCATAAAAAGAAGATACATAAGTTTACTATTAATGATTTTTTTTTTTTTTTTGAACGGAGATTGGAGGAAAGGATGAGAGGATTAGCAGACCAATCGACTTGATTGGGAAATAATGGAATTGAAATAATTATCGGAAAAGAGGTTTTTTTATCTAATTAGATTTTTCCTCTTATTAAAAACAAGGACTAAAGATGAATAAGGACACTCGATGGTGGAGAAGTAATCTCCGGAATCGAAGCAAAAATACAATGTATTCATTAATTAATGTAAAATAATTGGTTTAATAAAGTTTACTATTAACAAATTTTAAAAGTAAATAATAATAAAATACTACTATACATTGTAAAATCTACTTAATTCCTTATTGTATTTTCATTAATTTACTTAAATAAATTATAATTTTAAAATACTAAAAAACATGTTTTTGTCAAAAATTCTCTAAAAAGTACAAAATAAACTAATAAACATAAAGTCAAAAAGCGTGGGGCACTTTGTCGAAATTAATTAAAACTAGAGCCCCCCACTCTTGTTGACATTACGTTTATTAGTTTATTACATTATTTGATACTTTTTAGAGAATTTTTGCCAAAAGCATGTTTTTTAGTTTTTTTAAATTTAAATTTTAATTTTTAATAATTTATTTTTTTACTTTTTAGTCTTAATGATTTTTATATTGAGAAGTTTGGGGAATTTAACAGAATGAAATATTTTTATTTTTATATAATTTAATTTAAATTGAGTAGGTAAACAATTATTTTTATCGAGAAATGTTTATATTCATAGATAAATAAATAAATACAAACATACATACATGCATAAAGGTGAAGCTAATATAAAGTGTGTAAAAATGATTCTTTTTAAATTTTAAAATAAAAAAAAAATAATAGCCAGGCAAATTCGACTTCTGCTGGGCAATAAATATGCACAAACTGGAAATAATTCAATCGACGTTAGGGATTTCAAGTAAGAGTTGTATGAGTTTCGGACGGTTGGAGTTTTTTCAGATTTTCGCTTATAACTCGAAAACGATGCGTTTTATAGGAACTTTCACTTTTACCAAAATGAAAGAGCATAAAATTTTGCTTCGAATAAGGGGTCGTCCATAAATTAGACAGCAAGGAGGGAGGAGCATTTCAGATTTGTGGCAAAATGTGGGCCAGAATTTTAATTTTTTGACCCCCCCCCCTAATTTTGGCCCCAGAAAAATATGATAATCTTTTCGTTATTATAAGTTCATTTTTGTAGTATATTGAATTTTTCTTGTTTTTTTTTTAGTTTGAAAATCTTAAAATTTTAATTTTTAAAACCCCTTTTAATTTTGGGTCTGATTTCAACCAAAATCTAATCAGCTCTTAATATCAATGCCCCAAAACTACATGTTTAATTTCGTTTTGAAATTCATACTAGTTTTTGAGCTAGTGCCCACAAAATTTGGTAAAGTACTAACAGACATTTTGAAAAAACAGTTATTATCTCGAAAAATATAATTTTTCGAAGTTCATTTAATAGGGCTTTTTTTGTAGACCGAAACGCCATGGTTTTTTTTAATCAAAATAGTTTCAGCCGTTTTTTAAAGATATTTTGAAAACGAAGCAAAAAAAAAACTTTTTTCATGCACGATTACAATACTTGACCATACCCTGTAAGTAATAAGCATAGGCATGTAGGTAGAATGGATGGAATTGATCATTTATTAACTTTGTCCAAATCAGAGACTGAGAGATTCCAAATTGCCATTCCATTCCAAGTAATTACATTCGAATTGAAATACGATCGCTATTTTTTTTTTTTAATATTCAAACAAATTGAAAAAAAAAATAATAAATTAAAATTCTATGGAATTTTAATACACTGTTGGCGTAACTGAAAGCGTAATATTAATTGTAATGGAGATAGATTTGAGTGAAAAAGAGGGAGATAGAGAGGCAGATGGTAATTAATAGCAGAATCGACGAAATAGAGAGTGTTTTTGGAAATCGCTTCATCAGCCTCTCTGGATTCTGTCCTGTCCACTTGCGATTGACCTCAAATTTACAAACTCACATCTAGGAAAATGAAAATCTCTTGATATCTACTCTTTTTAAACGAGCAAAAATTGTATATTTATTTATATATTTATTTATAGTACCTGGAATCACCGAGCGATGCTCGGTAACTTCTTCCTTCAGTTAAAACCTTTATTTTAATATTATTTTTAATTTAAAATTCTGATAAAAAGGTCGATTTTTATTTGAGAGTCGTTTTCAAATTAAAAAAAATACAAATATATATAGTATTCGCCTACTGTACCCGTACCCCGCTTGATCCCACCCCCGAAACCTCGCCCTACCCCCGGATCCCCCACCACTACACCCCATCTCCTGCATCTGTTTTGATTCAACCATATGATTCATTTTTATTCATCCAATTGTTAATAAATAAAACCTATCAAAATGTGTTGTTTTTTCAGAAAATTGAGACCTGCTTATGCGAAATATATTTTTAAATAAATTCTTGATTATTTTTTATTGTATTAAATAAATAAAGTTCTTTATAAAAACAATTATAAAACGTTTATTAATATTTCTAACTAAGAACAAAATATGTTAAAATCCACAATCACAATACTTCTTCAAGGCCTTTTAGAACAATGAAACAAACAACCCATTGTCTGCCTGGGTATAAAAGGAAAAGGGAAACCTTTTTTAAAACCCTAAGAATGGGATTTGTTTACCTGAGAATAATTAATTTGATTACGAAAACCCATCAAAAACAATTTTGTCGAAGATGAGACCGTGACAGATCGAATTGTCACCCCAAAAACCTCCTAACCCGTGAATTTCATCAAAATCGGTAGAGTCGTTTTCAAAATATAACCAAGATACAAATATATAAACAAACAAATATATCTATGTACAAATAAATATACAATTTTTGCTCGTTTAATAAGAGTAGATATATTTGTATCTTGGTTCTATTTTGAAAACGACTCCACCGATTTTGATGAAATTCACGGGTTAGGGGGTTTTCGGGGTGACAATTCGATCTGTCACGGTCTCATCTTCGACAAAATTGTTTTTGATGGGTTTTATCGTAATCAAATTAATTATTCTCAGGTAGAAACATTCCATTCTTAAGGTTTTAAAAAAGGTTTTCCTTTTACTATTGTACCCATACAGACAATGGGTTGGGTTAATCCTTTATTCTCAAAGGCCTTGAAGAAGTATTGTGATTGTGGATTTTATCATATTTTGTTTTAGTTAGTTTTTTTAGTTTTATAAGTGGTTTTTATTGAAATTTGTATGTACATTGAAACCTTAAAATGCTAACTTAAATCTAATTGTCCCGGCCACTGGCCTTATCATTTACAATTATGTTTATTTACATTATATTACATTTGAAATTTTTATTTCATAGGAAAACATTTTTTTATAAAAGACCTATACAAATAACTTCTCGGCCTTTTGGCTAAGATCAAAGTGTAGTATCAACATATTTTGTTCTCCCGAAACGTTAGAAATATTAATAAACGTTTTATAATTGTTTTTATAAAGAACTTTATTTATTTAATAGAATAAAAAATAATCAAGAATTTATTTTAAAATATATTTCGCATAAGCAGGTCTCAATTTTCTGAAAAAACAACACATTTTGATAGGTTTTATATATTAACAATTGGATGAATAAAAATGAATCATATGGTTGAATCAAATCAGGTGCAGGAGGTGGGGTGCAGTGATGGGGAATCCGGGGGTAGGGCGAGGTTTCGGGGGTGGGGTCGAGCGGGATGGAGGTGTGTCTGTGTGTGTGTGGGGGGGTGGTACAGTGGGCGAATATTATATATTTTTGTATTTTTTTTAATTTGAAAACGGCTCTCAAATAAAAATCGACCTTTTTATCAGAATTTTAAATTAAAAATAATATTAAAATAAAGCTTTTAACTGAAGGAAGAAGTTACCGAGCATCGCTCGGTGCCTCCAGGTACTATACATAATAATAATATAACTGCATACACAATAAAACAAACACTAAATTTACTTTAGTATTCACTTTATTATTTCTTAGAACCAAAAGTTTTCCCCAAAAGTTTTTTACCAAAAAATATTCTAAAATGAATAAATAAGGGAACAACTATTGTATTAAGATTTTCTACTTGGTATTGATATATAAGTTGAAGATTTTCTACTGAAACCAGGGACGTGGAATGTGGGGACCTCATTTTTCAGTGCATAAATAAATAATATTTTTAAGGAGTTATATCTTCTCAAAAATCAAAACAGACTGGCAGATATGCTCTTCCTAAATCTATACTCTTATTATACTAGCAAAAATGGTTTATATATGTATTTATATTTATATATTCAGGTGCGTAGCCACGGGGGGGGGGGATCAGAACCCCCCCCCTAGGGCAGGGCTCATAGAATGAGTAAGGACAAAGACAAATCATTTCTTATGGCATCCCTTCCACTAAAAATAATCGCCCAAATATGTTTTTTTTTATTTTTTATCAAAACTACGTGGTAAATAATTTCAATTTTTTTTTAAGTTACTCCGAATATATTATTCTAACAAATATTAGTTTTTCATCAAGATGGTGAAAGTTCTTCAATGAAAAAAAATAAAATAATGATCATTTTCTCACCCTTTCCCTATCTACCATATGTAAAAAATTTCATTTTTAATTGCAATTATTTCATGTTTGGTTGTTGTAAATCGTCTTCAAATTTTAACAGTATGTTTATTATGCTTTTAATGACTTATACATATTTCAAGTTTCGAAGACTTCTTGAATTTTTGCATTTGTGAAACAACTTCCTTAAATAGAATCATGTAAAAACTAAATAATAGAAGGATATGAGGGTGAATGAAGATTCTCTTTCGTTTGAAGCAGTGAATAATATTGAAGAGTGAAGAGGGATTCCGTTAGAGAGGCTCGAGAGTTTGAGTTAGCTTGGCTAGCCATCGAGCGAACCACAAGAAGACTCGACTGACTGGCTGACTGCCCGATGAAAGTGACACTCTGACATTTGACCTGGTTTCGTTTTTTTGTTCTTTTTTTTCCTTTTGTGTTAATTTGATATATTTTTATTAATCACGTTAAAAAAAAAAGTAAAAATAAAAAGACTCTCATATCATCCATCTGTATAGATAGATATTTAGTTTTACTTTCACTTACATAGAATAAATACGTACATACAGAACAGTGGCGTGCCAGTCCATGGAAGCTGTGGATCCCTAAAATTTCAAACATTTAGAGTATTTTTATAAATATATAAGGTCGACTTCAAAATTTCAGGACGATCTTTAAATTTTCAAATTATTATGCGTTATTTCAAATATTTCTCTAAAAAACATGTTTTGTTTTGAAAAGTATCTATATTGTTCTCAAAATGAAATAAAATTGTTGCATAGTTTCAAGGGGCAATTAAAATGAATGATTTTTGTGAAAAGGGTCCGGATAGAAGGTTTTAATTCCCTGCCTGGTATCTCTTCCAGTTCAAGCATGCAAAGACAAGTCCAGACGAGTTTTGGTCAAATAAAAATTGTTCTTGCTGAGGAACTATTAAAATAGAAATAATACAAAAAAGAAATAAATAAAGATGATTCGGGAATCTTTGGAATAATCCATTTCAAAGAGATCTCAATATACAAGATCGGCAATAACTAAGAGTTCTATAGACAAGTCATAGCTTGCTTATATCAATAGAATTAGGAGAAATTTAAGATTTTCTAATAAGATAGGCTGATTTTGTGATTATTGTGGAAGATGGTCAATTTCCATCTCAGGGACAGTAGAGTTTAAGTCAAAAGATTTAATTTCTGACTCCTACTCTCACTCACACAAAGCAGTATCAGTTTGGGGCGAAGGTCCCAAAATATTTTTTTAAAAAATCTTATGTTAAATTTATAATTTATAAAAAATAACCAAAATGATGCAGTATTCAAAGAAATTTGCAAAAAAAGCAAAAATTAAAATACAATTTCAAAAAATGAAGAATACTTTTTTGGATAGCATCCCCTGGTTGAAAAGTCACTAATCGCCACTGATACAGAAGATTACAGATGAAAATAGAAAAGTGCAATAGTCATCTTTAGGTTCTTTCAAGATGCCAAAAGCTATTTACATCCAATTTCAATAAAAAAATTACTTCTAAACCATTTTATATTTTTGAACTCAGTTTTTTCTTTGTACTCCTGAAAATGGGCAAGTACTCCAGAAATACATATATAATATAGACGCATGCCAATAAACATAGTCTTTTATTTTTGTGAAACCTACCTAGAATTATATATTTTTTGAATTTTTTTAAAATTTTCTTCTACTTTATTACCAGACATAGAGTGAATTGACTGAATTTTAATTTTTATCGGAAATTCCTCCCTTGTTTTGAAACAAATTTTTTTCTAATAAAATAATAATATTATCATAATTAATGCAAAGATTTAAGCATCTTTTTTGAAAAAAGATAGAATTTTTTCAAAAATACAACCCAGGTAAAGTGACTACAATTATAACAAAAAGAATTTAATTTTAAGCTCAAAATCTAAGAATTTAGTAGAAAACCTTCCCCTGATGTGTAATGTAAACATATTTTCTACTAATTTCTTAGATTTTGATCTTAAATTTAAATTCTTTTTAATATAATATTTTCGTTTAGATACGGACTGGTAGGATTAGGAGAATTGATAAAAAGGCAACCGAATAATACAGAAAACTACCCTAGTAACACAATGTTTCAAACTATATAGTTCCTATATAGATTCTTAAAATCTACCAATAGGCACTATATGGTTACTATATAGTTTGGAACATTGTGCTACTAGGGTACAATTTATGAATTAAAAAAAAAAATTGTAAATGGAATTATTTTCTTAAAAATCGACGTTTCTGAAGATGTTCTTTTCTTCTTCAAGGTTTAAAAGGGTCAACGAAGGAAGCTTGTAACCAGCTTATTTTTGTTACCTTTAATAGTGCTCGAGCTTTTCTGAGGTTAGAATTTGCAATTTACATCAATAGAATTATTTGTTTAAGATCGAAGTTTTGAGTCCTATTAAAAAAAACTACAGTGACCTTGAATGATGAATATCTTTAAAATTCTTACATTGAAATTTGTTCACGAATTCATGATTTGCATTCCTACTAATAAAATCACCGATTTGTTAGGTACCTAATGGAAATAAAAAACATACACGCTATATTCAATCTACTAATTGGAACATTCGCATGAATCAGACCAAAAAAAATAAATAAATAAATAGACAGACAGATAGAGAAATAATTTCCATCTCATCAATTCAACCCATTTATTCAGTTCGGGTTCGTTAATTGGAACTATTTCATGTGTAAATGAACTCTTTGGCAAAAGAAAAAAAGATTGCAAAATAAATAAATAAATGTCGTTTTAAATATGAATATCAGGGTGTTTAGAAATCTTTTTATAAATGTGAACCCCCTCCCCCACACACACTCCAGCAAAATTCATAATTTTACAATCACAAACAAAATACATAAAAGATATTCGTTCCATGTATTTTTTTTATTTTTTTAATCATAAATATTTTTCTAAAAAATACAAATATACAAATTTTCAAAAAGAGTAAATAAATTCATATACCTACCGAATATATATAAATATATATAATAATAATAATTATAAATAAATAAATGAAATAAAAATTAACTAACGGTGCTATTATATAAGATACAATAATAATAATAATAATAATTATTATTACTTGTTGCGTTTGGACCCTTGGGATCACGCAAAGCTTGATGTTTCTTTCTGGTTGGACCTTCCACGCCCCTATCTTTTTCGGAACGTGTTATCGAGTTCCATGATCAGCCTATGTAATTTTTCCTGGCCAGATAAGTGTGTTGATGTTAAAGGTGTCCAGGTATATATGGATTTTGGCGTGTTATTCTTCCATTGTTTCTACCTTGACTTCGTATGGATCCGGGTCCTCCAGAATCTGAATGACCGGTTGCCACTCGAGGTGGGTGGATTGGTTACCACCTGAGGTAATCTTGTTTTGCCTCTCACGATTCATGGTTGCTTGTTACGAAATTTCTGTCCTGCGCATGCGCGAAGTTTTGTAAGACACGAGATTAGCAGTTTCTGGAGCCGAGGGGCCGGTTATTTATTATTTTCAAATAAATTCACTTTGCTTCTTGCTGGGATCGAACTGATGAAGTCTAGGTTGATGTTCTCCTAATCGGATTAGAAAAGTTGGTGATTTAACCGATTGCGCTACCGACCCTCTAATAATAATAATTATTATTATTTTTAAATTCAAAGTAATAAAAAATGGATATAGAAAACATTGGATAATGTAAAATATTCTGTATAACTAGTGGCCGTAAAATTAAAAATTACAAAACGTTTGTCGAGTGTAGGAGAGTTGTTGCGTTCACAATAAGAAATCACTTAGGTTGTCCTCTGCTTGAAGCAAATAAGCATAAATATATACCTATATATGAACTTTTCACTGCACAAATCGATTAACTCAACTTTTTTAAATATCTTAAATATGAGTGTCAAAGCACTTGGTTTAGTCATAGCTTTTTGTATTAATAAATAATTCATAAATAATAAAGATTAAAACCTATTAAACGACCATTTTTTTAGCCATTTAATAATAAATTAACGTAATAATACCTATACATTATTTCTCTACTTTTTGTTTTATGGAGTTAATCGATTTGTTCAATGAACGGCTCATTTAAGGAATATAAATATCTATCTATATATAATTTATTAAAGACTACAGTTTCGAAGGTTTAACCTTCATGATCAGATTTTTAATTAAAAGTATTCTATTTGTTATTTATCGTGGGTTGAAATACACGACGGGATCTATACTCATGAACAAAATTAGCAGAAAAAAGGAAGCTCTATAGCTTTAAATCGAATTATATAATTCGATTTAAAGCGGTAACTCTTATCTTTTAGTTTCTTGAATAATTTGTTAAAATATTATTTTAAATCTTACTTTTATTTATTTCAATTACTCACTTAAATATTGATTTTTCCTCAAATTTCACATTTTATTTAAATTAAAAAGATGTTCTTTATTATATACACGTTCCGCTAATTTTGTCCGGTAAACTAACTACTATTCACAACAAAACGAATTTATCTGCATCCAATCAGGTATTTGAACCCATGAGAAATAACAGAATATTTCCAATTAAAAAGTCTGATGAATAAGGCCAAACTTTCGACACTATAGTCTCTAAAAAATAAGTTATACATATTTATTTTATAGGTAGCAGACGACAAACTCAATGATTTCTACTTATGAATCATCAACTCTGCTACTTAGGGCAAAATATTTTCAATTAGCCAAAATCACTTTAACCAAGGGAGCCTAATCCTCTCGATTTAGACAAGTTTAAGCTTAAACTTGTTAAAACGTTTTCACGGAGGTTTCTGAAAAGCCTTCTCTTTTTTGTTCTGTCAAATAAATAAGCGATGAATTTTTTTAAACTCGGATAGAAAAAGGATAAAAGATAAAAAGTCTAAAAAATGCGAGAGAACATGAGGAATAGTAAGTAATTTAAAAGTAAAATCCTGTAGGTGTCTGCAGAGGGTTTTGATTTTAATTAGCCAAACGTTTTCGCCTAGCATGTTCTCAGTTGTGTTGTAATTAATTACACTTATTAAAATACAAACGTACTAATTAAATAATAATATTTCGAGTCTTGATTTCTTTGGTTCGACAGCCTGGTTTGGTTTTCTTTCTCGGTAACGCACTAAATCAGCTGCTGATTATAGCCACCCGATGATGGCATTAATCGCCAATCGAAACCCAAAGTGGCCCACTTGTTCTCCTCTAGTTATTCCAATACTCTACAATCTCCTTATTTCAAATTAGCTACTGTGCTGTTTTTTTTTATTTTTAATAATTTTTCTTGATCCTGTTTGTTTTTTGTTGCAGGTTGATCGAGATAGAGGCAGGAACTTTTCAAGAACCATGGCCCCGACAGGGGCGGCGGGCCTCTTCCTGCGATTCCTACTTCTGGGTAAGCTATTGGCAAATTATTCCAAATACAATTCAAAGCAATTAGATATTTTACTTTTTCACTAACAAGTGTTTTTTGCCAATTTTGAGGGGCGCTGAATTAAAAAATAAAATATTACACGAAGCATTTACGTTATCAGAACAAATATGCGAATATTCATATTGGTATTAATAGTTATTTGGTATGATCTGCTGTCCAACATAAACATTGTTAGTAAAGCCTTACAGGCTAATTCAATGGTTATAAATAATGCTGTTAATTTATTACAATCTTGTTCTAAAAATCTAGAAAATTATCGTTCCAATAGTTTTGACAAATGTTTGGTAGATGCAAGAGAGCTAACTGAATTAGTAGGTGTTGAACCGATATTTATACAAAAACGCATTCGACGTATAAAGAGCCGGCATGATTATAAAGCTATTGATGATGTTGTTGTTGATGCGAAAGAACACCTATATATATATAAAATTAAGGTTTTGTCTGTACATTGGTCCAAATCACGCCAAATTTTGGTTGCACACGTTTCAAGCAAAGTTATGAACGAAAACACCCTCAACAAAATTCCTGTCTATGTATGTCTATCTGTTTCCGTCGTTTCCGAAAAGTTGCTCACGATTCACGTAAAAACGGCTGAAGGGATTATTATGAAATTTCATATTTACATCAGATGTCTTCTAACTTACGTTTTTAGCTATATAACGTTTTGATATTTTGACCCCAGAAAGGGGTTTGGGGGAGGGCGCACGAATGAAAATTATCAAATAACTCCTAAACTATTAACTCTACGGCAAATTTTACTATAAGCAAAGTTGTAGGGGATGTAATTTCTGACAACTTTTGTTTAAAAAAATTCTCCACAAAAACCACCCAAAAAGGGAGGGGGGGGGTGAAAAAATGTAAATTCTTGCCCTTGGAGCAAACTCAACCAAATTTTGTATACATAATCTCTGGGCCTCTAGAGAGCTAGAAATGCAAAAACTAACCACCCAAAATGGGGGGAGGGTCAAATAATGAAAATTATTTCTCTTGGGCCAAACTCAACTAAATTTTGTATACATAATCTGTGGGTCACTAGAAGGCTAGAAATGCAAAAACTGGGTGCGGAAGGTGGGTGCGGGGTGGAATGGGGGTGGGGTGAGGAGTGAGGCGGAGTAGGGTGGGGGTGCAGGGGGTGGTGCGGGGTGGAGTCCAGGGAGCTAGGCGGGGGTGTCCTTGGACCAAACTCAACAAGAAGTGTATGGTAAAGTCATGGGATGGCCACATCAGAACGTGGAAATACAAAGCTAAATGAAGAAAAAGTTCAAACTTTTTTCAAGATTCGCTTGCTTCCTAGTTTATTAAATATAATATAACAAAACTATATTAGAGCTTATCTTTTATTTTAATTCTTGAGATTGAAAATTAATTTTAACTAATTCAAATTTAGGAACGGAAGAAAAATATTATTTTTATTACAGACAAAAGGAATTTTAACTTTATCAGAACACCCCCCCCCCCCCCGCCGAAGGCGGGCATCGCAGCGAGTGTATATAAAGAAAAATGTTTAAAAAATCATTTTTATGCAAA